>JAUZNJ010085335.1:12892-23283 GCA_034780135.1 Jordanella pulchra
CTCAGCCTTCCAGCTGTGATATGCAGAGGAAGCCACAGAGCTGTCTGACATGCTAAGAACTTCTAAGACTAACCTAACCTGGCTCTGTATATGAGTGTGGGTCTGTGTGTCAAATTTCTCTGCCTTTGATTTAAAACCAAAACTGCAGAGGCACCAAGCGGCGGGGAATGAGTCATGCATTTTAAGTAAGTACCCAACTCCAACTTTGTTAAGTAGTGAAAAAACTAAAACTTGCTCCACTGTTGCTATAATTAGCTCCTTTTATGAGGCAAAACATGTAGAGGATTCCTTCTCAAGTGCTTTGTGTGCACAACACACAAATTCACACAAACACGCTCACACAAAAGATGCTTACCTTGGTGAGTAAGCCCAGGTCGGTCCAACACAGCAGAAGTTGCAGTGGTATCATTATCAGAAGTTGCAGTGGTATCGTTATAAGAGTTTGGACTTGCCTCCATAGAGTTGCCTCTATCTTTGGAGGTGGTGTCCTGTTCTGGGCAGAGAGTATCTGTGGACTAAAGGTTACACATACACAAATACAATGATGTTTGGTGGTATTCAAATATTGTGAAAGTAATGGATAAAAACATATTTACAAAAAAGTGTGATTTCTTACAACGATGCTTTCATTGTCAGTGAAGTTTATTCCATTGTTGTGCTCTGTACAAAAAAAAAACCCCACAACAACAAATAAATAACTCACAAAAATGACCCACTATCTGATGATATTATATACATCTGTGGCTCCATGAAGTATGCTGCTTTGAATGCCTTACCTTCTTGCTGCAGTATCTTGAGCCCCTCTTGAGCTTCAGTGTGTAAGTCTTCCAGGTACTGAGGCCTGCTCCCCTCAATGAAAACATTCTCCTGGTAGTGCTGGGAGACAGTGTAGTGAACCGTCAGCCTCTTCTGGTTTTCATTCCCCTTTGGTCCAGCTGCTTGATGAATTTTAAAAGAAAGAAAAAGCAAATAAAATTTTTATTCTAAAATGTGTCCAGAAGTGAATGATTAAAAGCTAAAATATATCAAGTCCTTTTGAAATCAGGAAATCGACCGCACTGAGAGTTGCCAGAACACTCCTAGGTGTTCATGCTTTTTTTAATAGCGAAAGCTCAGTGTCAGCTGCGTGTCAGTGGAGTGCTTATAAGGAGTCAAAAAAGCACAGAAATGTGTTACTATTATAAAAGGAAATTTATTTTTTACAGCTTTTTAAGACATGCCTGTAATTCATTTAGGAAGCTAGGGAGATAAAGAGAGAGTAAGAGTTTAAGCAGAAAACAGGATGTACTGAACATACATCAGTGGAACATGGTGGATTTGTCTAAGTTAGCAGCCTTTTGGAAATCATTCATTATTCAGTTCAATTTAAATTAAAAAAAACTTTATGTATCCCAAAGGGAAATTCAATGTTTTAGTAACTCATAGATTTTTGTTTTCCCTTAACCAGTTGTTTCAACTCCATGCCACAAAGCTTGTCCATCTTTGATGCACCCAATGACAATGACTCATGTGAGTATTTCTGCAGATAACATGAGTCTGTCTTGTGCTGGAGGTCAGAGGTGTAGAGAGTAGAATGAATGGTGAGAGTACTGCCCCCTGTGGTGCTCCTGGGCTGCTCAGTACTTGATCAGACAATTGACCCTTGAGCCTAACAAACTGCAGTCTGTCATCTAGTCTGTCATCCAGGTGATTGTTGATGCCTCCACATGAGTTTTCTGGAGACTCTCACAAAGTAATCAGGCTGAATTGTGTTAAAGGCACTGGAGAAATCAAAGATCACAATCCTTACAGTATTATCTGCCTTGACTAAATGACAGTGAGTTTGCTGAAGTAGGTGTATGATGACATCTTAAACTCCAACTCTACTGCGAAAAAAACAAAAATGGGGTCCTGATTGCTGCTTGTTTGTTTGCTGAGGTGAACCAAATTAAGTCTCTCTAGGGCAACAGGTCTATAGTAACTGAGGGCTGTTGGCTAAGTCTTCCTTGGTACTGGAACAAGGCATGAGGTCTCTCACATTACTGGAACAGTCTCCTGCGTCAGACTAAGCTTGAATAGGTGCTGTAAAATCCCACACAATTGCTCTGCACAGACCTTCAGGACACTGGGGCTGACACCATCAGGACCTGGTGACTTATTACAATTCAGTCTATCCAGTTGCCTCTTCACTTGACTTCTAGAGTCAGACAGGTGAAAGGCAGAGGGAGCAGCACCAACTTCTGACCTGGCTGACAACAAACTCATAGAAGCAGAAGAGCCAATAGCAGAGAAGGGCAGGATTTCCATGTGACTGTGAGCTGAGAGAAAGATGGTGAGCTTGTTCTGAACTGAACCGGTTGAAGAAGGTAATCAGTTCATTGCCTCTTTCCTGACTTCCACCTGTCTGATTACCCTTCTTCTTGAGGCCTGTTATCTTCTTAATCCCTGACCACACATCTCTGATATTTTTCTGCTGGAGCTTGTTTTCCAGCCTCCTCCTCTATGCCTCCTATCTTTCTCTTATCTTGAACTTAAGTTGCTTCTGTATACTCCTTAAAATTCTCTGTCTCTCTGGCTTGTTTTTTTCTTGTTAAGCAGTTGCGTCAGATCACTTGTGACCCACGGTTTATTATCAGGGAAGCATTTTGCTGTTCTGGTAGGGATGGTGTTATCTACACAGAAGTTTATGTAGTCAGTGACACACTTATTCATTGCACTGATGTCCTCTCCATGTTGCTGACACAATCCTTCACTATCTGTAGCCTCAAAACAAACCTTGCAGGGCTTATTCAGCTCCCTTTGACAATTTTCTTACAGTTCTTTTTAATGCAGGTTGTCTAATAAAGTGGCTTATCCTCTGAGCAGAGAAAAAGAAGACTGTGATCTCATTTCTCAAGAGGTCTGACTTCAGAGATATAGGAGACCTTCACATTTGCATAAAACAATTTCAAAGTCTTTTTTTCTCAGCCACTAATAAACTGTTGGAACGGTGGCAGTGTAGCAGAACGTGAGACATGATTAAAATCACCAGTAATTGCCTTATATGTATTCGGCTGTGGTCTCTGTAGTTTAGCAACACCAGAACTGATTACCTTGCATGCAGTGTCGGCAATGACAAAAGTTTGAATGTAAGAGATTATTAACAGAACACTGGGAAACTCTCTGGGCAAATAATATGTCTGATTTGTTAATTAGATGCTCCTGAATGTAAAAAAATCAACTTGCCATGAGTGCTGTGGTTACGCATCATAACTAGTTTGCAAAAAAGACAAAAATATAAGTATAATCCCTCGAGTTTCACAGGACTCAACAACAGAGGCGAAAAACATCAGAAAAAGGAAAATGATCATACAACGGAGGAACCAAGGTTCTCTTGAAATATAATATCAGAGTCGAGCTAGCAGAGCTACTCCAACATGCAGCCAACTTTAAGCAGCACAATTCTAGAAATATAAGCATAAATCTGTAATCTCTAGAATATAAATGGAGACTGCTCAAAGTGACAGTTAAATATGATCAACCTTAAAAACATTTTGTTATAGTTAAGAAATTGTCTTTAATCTCATGCTATGGTTCCTAAATATAGCAACAAAAAAATGTAAATTAGCTGTCAAATTCTTATCATTTGATTCTTTAGTTCTTAATTTTAACAGGTGTGTGAAGGCTGAAACGTTGATCTACTTCACACGGGTTCCTCTGCAATCCCACGTGTCCTGACTACATATTGACTTGAACCTTTTGGCACAGTTCAGTCAGTAATTTGGAGGGCAGCTGTCCTAGTGTGGCTGAGGCTTTTAGCTGCACAACCATGACCCGGCTAATCTCCTGCTGTATCTTAAAGCTTTGCTAGTCCCTGCAGGGTAAGATAATCTGGCTCGTCCGCCTGATAAGATGCTATACAACCCAACGGTTTGAGGCCTCTTGTGTGGGAAATTGACCAGATTCCCATGCAGGACCAGTAAACATAATGAAAATGAAAACAAAACCTGACTTAGAGACACCTTTTAAACTAAACATGTAGTGAATGAATAATGTAGCCTGAGTTGATAGCACTTCAAACAGTTTCAGTTAGGAGGAATATGAGAAAAACATCAATTTACTTTTGGGTTTGTAGGTTTTGTGCGAGGTTGCATCATTTTTATTGATTAAAGATGAGTATGGGCCTGTTTGTATTTTTTCCATGTGCACACAAAGCACCAGTATAATGCAGCATAGCACAAGCTACAGCTGACACATGTCAATACAGTATTAGCCCTAGAAGTGGCTATAGTTGCTATAAACAAACAATATAAGAATGAATAATTATACTAAATGCTGAAATCTTTTATTAATTGAATTCAATATAATATTTAAAACATTCTGTTTTACAGTCCCCTTTAATTCACTTTAGCCCTCATCATTTGGGAATATCAACTTTTATGAAATATAAAGCCTATGACCCCTAACTGAACCAAAATAACTATTATTGCTGCTAGATTTTATATACAGACTATGTATAGATTGCAGAAAACTACTTTAAATCATCTGTTATTGAAGAAAAATATCATACTTAGGACGGTTCCATTTCGTACAATTAACAACTGATTTGCTCCCCAATATCCTTTTTCTCTGTAGGTGGTGGGCAGATTAATACAACTCCTCTATTATTCTTTTTGTCATTGTTGCAGCTTTTGAGTTATTTCTCTACTGTAAATATTGACAGCTTTAGGTTAGCGACCATAATATATGAAGATCAACACACAGTTTTACTCAATGTTCACTTAATCTTGACTCAAGAAGTTACAGATTACCAATTATTAGTTTAAAGGCTCTTTGGTTCACTTGAAAAAATAAAGTAATAAATATGAAGTGAACTGGATAGAGGTGCTATGAAGTTTTTTGTTGGTGATTTAGTAATAAATGTGATTACTGGAAGGGTTTGTTTTCTTAAGTTAAAAACACTCTTAAATTATTATATTTTTTAATTTTTCATTTTATTACTAAAAAGTGAATGTGTATGCCTGCTTTTGGGCTCTGTTTAGATTTTAATAATTAAAATGTATCAGCAAAGAGCCTGATTGAGTGTCATGTTTCAAGTTTGAAAGGAAACTAAGTGAAGCCAAGGGGCTGAAAGCGTAGCTAAACAAGGCTCAACGTGAGGTGTCCTCTTTCCCTCCTTTTGTCACGTTCAACACTGCTTCTCAGTCATACCTGATTAGGTAACACGGTGTGGGAGTTGCATTCATTTGTATATGTGTGTATGGACAGCGTCGCCCCTATCCTCATGTATTCATACTGCTGACACAACCCAACATCTGTGTAGAGGTGGTGGGAAAATATCTACCTTGTTAATACGGAAAAAAAATGAACAAAACAACTGCAGCCATTTTATTTTTAGTATATCATGTAATTTAAGCGCATTCATTAAAATAAGAAGCTTACCTAAGAATCTGCCAGACCCCTGCAGAAGGTTTAGGGATTTTATTTGGTTGATTAAGATGATCAATGAAAACGTCGGTTAAGCTCCTTTATCTCATTAAAGAAGACCCCCTGGCTGCCCTTTAAAGCTAATTATGTTTGTGTCCATGTAAACATAAGACAGACACCAGCGATCTGTAGTCATCTTCAGACCTTTTGCCAAACTCTACAAGATATTTACCCCCAGCCATCTGTGTAAGCCAGGCACTCACCCTTCTTCTTGAAGACAGACAGCAGAGAGTGGATGCTCTTCCTCAAGTAGACAACCATGCCTACAGCAGCTCCATAGCACACACTAAATCCAAATATGGTGGTAAATCAAATCTGACAAGTTTTAAATTCAATGAGAAGATCCCGATCCTCTTACTTCTTAAGACTCTAGGAAGAAAAACAAAACAACAAACAAAAAAAGAAGAAATCCCCCAACTGCAGCTTGGCTACTGTTTACCATAGATGCTCCTGCAGAGTGTCTTGAGATAGACAAGTGCACAATGAGATCAGCTCCCAGCCAAAGCTGCCCGTCCCAGCTGCCTTATCCTCTGGGTCTATACCCTCATCTCCTCCTCTCCCCTCCCCCTCTGATGGCTCCTTCAGCCCCTCTCTATTGTCAAATAAAGTCCCCATTCTCCATCCCCTCCTACCTAAAACGGCTGTCAAAGTTTGGCTTTTGGGAGACAGCCACCCCCCACTTTTCAGACACGTGTGGGGTTGTGTATAACCACTCACAGAATGCTTAGCCCATCTAATATGGAGGAGCTCGTATGAATTTTAGAGCTGAAATACAAAAATATACTAAAAAGGGCTTATTTTATCTATTCATTTGATTACATTTTAAAGGGTAACATGGTTTTGGTTTATCCCAGGATTAGCGATATAATTAAGAGTTGTGAAGTCCTATTTGTTATTGTTGTGCTCCTAATGAAGGCCTTCAGCAAAGTGCATCTGTCAGACTCTGTGTCTCATTATATAAGGGGCTACAGGGGCTTCCTTTTACAGCAGAGGTTATGTCCTCACCGTGGAACACTAAACAACTCTTAACCACACTGGGTGTTTTCTTTCTTCTCCTTCTGCTCTCCTCTCCTTTTGTTTCTGCCGATCTGACATCCTTCACATCTTTCTCTGCCTTTCTCTGTCCGTCTGCCCCTTATGCAGCCTCATCGCCGTCAGAGGTTATAAATAGCTGCTGCAGCCTCAGTGCCCCATCTGTAATGATCCCTGTATGAAGATGAGACTTTTCTACAGTTGCAAATCTTCCCTAAAAAAAAACCTTCCCTAAAAAACATGACATTCATATTAAATAAAAGAATGCTGTGGCAAATCCTTTTTTCTGTACGGATAGGGAAGCTTGAGAGAGTATATGGGTTAAATGGCGGAAGTAAATATAGAAAAAAAAGATCTATTGGAAGGACACTTTGCCATGACAAAGACACTCAATATACAGTGACTAATGTTAAGTGTTGGATGTCAAAGTACAGGCTTAAACTGAAGAAATTTGTGGAAAAAACTTGAAAATAGATGTTTTAAAGTTGCCCTTAATCCAATTTGACTCATTATTTTGAGAAGAGCATAAAATAATGTCTGATGGCCCAAAAAACCTTCAGCTGTAATAGAAGCACTGGTTGAGAGAGATGGAAAACTAATCCATGTTGCACTTTTGTGATTTTTATCCATAAAAATCAATTACTAGTATTTCTTTGACTTTTCAGTTGTGCACTACTTAGTTTGGTTTTAGCAACAAATCCTATCAGAGCAGTGTCTTGAGAGAGACAATGCAGCTGCAAAAATATGTATTAAATAAAAAGTGGAGAAAAACATCCGGATCAAATGTTGACTTTATGCAAAAAAATAAAAAAAATAAGGATGATGGCTGAAATGTTGTGAATCTTCAATTATGTTTAACTGCAGGGGTCTACAGCTGGGCCACACCAGCTGGAAGACAAAAACCCCTCTTCCATTCACCAGACCCCAGGAACTGGGACTTAGTGGAGATGCAAATATTCTTTTCCCCGCCCAGGGGTGCATCTATGGACCAACAACCCCTGAGTGAAACTTGGGGGGTTCAGTTTCCAGGTGGAGCTGCAGTAAACAGAGGCGATCAGGATGGCAGCTTTAGACTTGGGAGCCATGCCAGAAGATTAACTGTCACCTGCTTCATCTCATACCTTACACTCCTTCACATCTGACATTTGTTTTTCTACACTTTATTCTTAGTTTAGGATTAATTTCATCAGTTTTTCTCCATATAACATTATTAAGCCTAAACAGGCCCTTTGTCCAGGGCAATGGGGAGCATAGTATCCAAACCCTTCTTTTTACAGACCCCTCCCCAACCTGTCCACAGGCCATTTCCTTTTTGTGCCAGTTTTGGGGGGTTCTGGCTCAACCAGGGTCCCTCCCTGTTGTTTACCAAGACCCCTTGTATCAATATTCATAAGAGGACCTGATGAGACACCATCTGTTCCTGGGGGGGGGGGCACATGCCTTTGATTCACTGCACAGAACCCACCATTCCCCTACACAAGCCAGCAAAACCACCTTACACCAGAGGAAGGATTTGTGTCTTTTTCTAAAACCACAGTCCAACAATAAATATATGTGCACAACTTCCAAGCAATGTTAAATCTGTTGGTGTTGAATTTTCAGATAAAACTGTAGGCTACGTTAAAGCTTTCTCTGTGAACCAAGAACAAAAGAACAACTTTAAATCACTGGGGCTGGGCTGATGGAGTTGTTAACAGGTCAAGTAGCCTGGATGAGAGCAACTTAAGTTCAAACACTTAAATACACATGTTGGGTAAAATGTCACAGACCATTAAAACCTCATGAAAGCTTGAATTACAGCAACATTTCAAATAAACAAGTGTGGACCTGGCGTTCTTCATTGATTTATATCTCACATTTAAACTTTGAGGCAGGTATTACTGGTATCTGATAAGAGGCTAAATATAGAGAGCCTCTGGTATTTTAGCATTTATATCAGGATATGTTACAAACACACACACACACATATATATATATATATATATATATATATATATACAAACATATATATGAATGAAGTAGGGGGCGTTCTTCTCCAGTTCTTGAGGAGAGATGCAACTTTTATTTGTGTATCTGCAACAATAAACTTAAGTGTTTTGTACCAGAGACAGATTTAAGGGCTGCAGGACTTCCACCCTTGAGGATTGTAGTTCAACACCCCCGCACCAAAGAGAGTGTAAGAAATAAGATGTCCCTTATTTCGTCATGCTCCATCTTTGTAAATTCAGTCTTAAACACCCGCTGTTCTTCTTGTTGTACAGTTTGCGTCTCTTCTCAATACTAGGAGGTTTCATTATCTCCTCCACCTACCATCAAGTTCTGCTGAAGGCTGTTTTACATCCAGGCTGATTCTGAATTGGGAAAATTGCAGCTTCTAACAGCATGCTGTTCCTCACCTTTCATGGGGTTCACAGTAAGAACACTAATTGTAGCGAGAAAAGGAGCTCCTGTCAGCGATACTGGATTTGATTGTCTTCAGCCTTATGTGACCGAAATGCACATAGAGGATGCAACTCAAAACAGGGACTACAGTCCTTCAAATAAGGAATTGCAAAAAACAAGTTACACAAATATAGTGAACAACTGCACTCTGTTATGAAACCCCAAACATATGGTGTGTATATTTTCCCGTGTAACACAGAGTATATGTGAAATAATAATAATAATAATTATAATAATTATGGGTCCTGCAATGCAAAGGTTGTGGGAATCTTTATAGGTCTTATGTACTGGATAGGAACATCAGGAGGTATGAGTTCTATGAACATGCTTCCTTTACAGCCAGCACTATTCAGACAGCATTTATCATGCTGACTGCTGGTGCACTTCCTTTTTGGCTTAAGTGTCCTTACAGGGTTGCCTAATTCAGAATGAACGCCGGTCATTTAAGCCAGGCGAATGGCCGCAGAGATACTCCTAGTACATGCAGAATAGCAGGTCCTGAGGACCAGGGTTGAGGATAACTACCATGGAAGAACATTATACTATATCAGTGGGGTCTGTTCAAAGTACAGCAGGGGAACCGCTGCAATTATGCTAATGTTAATGATGTAAAAAAAAAAAATCTCTGCACTGGATAAATTTACTTTAATTAAAAGAGAAATTTATTTGTCATGTTTAAAATTAATTTACTCCGCAATAAAAATAAGTATTTAATCCACTGTGTATTTGTGGGAGGTATTCAATTCAATTCAAATACTTTATTTATCTCAAAAGGAAGTCAAATGAATAAATAAAGTTATGCGGCTTGTAGCACTGTTGCTTTTTGGCTAGATTCACTTGGGTTTAAGTCTGGAGTGAGGGTCTTTCTGCATGTCGTCCCACACAAACGTGACTATTCTGGTGTACCATGTTAGAGATAGACACTAGCCTCCAGTTGTTCTGCAAGGATCAATCTTGATGGGTTAATATATAACACTAGCACTGCATCTAACTAGGCCAGTGGAAATGGTCAAATAAGAAATGCGGTGCAGCTTTTCAGTCATTTCCATTCCATTTACTCTGGCAATGCGTCATATCTTTTTCCACACAAAACACTTGTGTCTAGTATTGCATTTTTGTTCAGGCCGTTGAGTCTCTTGTTTGGTCCAAAGTAAATACTGAGTATCGTGACTTCTAACTGCCACTTTTACTACAGTAAAGCCACACATTTCTATTGCAACATTGTGGTTCATTTAAGCCAATAAATAAGTGTAGCCTAAAAGGCTGATTGCTTCAGAGTGTTTTTTATAATCGACTGATAACAGTGGGGTTCATTTAGTTCTAATTTCAAAGAAACAGCATTTAAAAGCCACATTAGTAACTTTGTACGTTTTTACAGGATAAACTGCTCTGTTAATGTTGGGATCCGGAGCCTGCCGCTCCATCTTTCTTCCAGCAGAGTGCGCCGTGGGTCTCCTGGGCTGGAGCCCTCT
>JAUZNJ010085346.1:0-50287 GCA_034780135.1 Jordanella pulchra
GGAGTGTTGCTGGTGCCTATCTCCAGCTGCGTTTCAGGCGATAGGCGGGGTACACCCTGGACAGGTTGCCAGTCTGTAGCAGGCAACTAACATTTATTAGAATAGAATAGCTAAAATGGCTATTTAAGGTTTTTTTGGACTCCCACAAACCAGTGAGGATACTCATAAGGCTTTCTAATGTGTTTGAATGAAAGATGATTTTAGAAAGATGTGGTCCATATTTTTTCACCACTTTAGAGCAATTGTTGCCAAGGGTGGCAGAGCTAATTATTACCTTACCCAGGCAATATCTTATTGTTCATTAAAAATAGATTTGAAAAATGCTTTTTGTTCCCCCAGTTATTTTATTCATGTTTTAAAATATGAAATATTTAGCTACTAATATTTAACTATAAATGAACAAATCTACCATACACTGTATGATTGTTGTTTTACAGATGCATTTGCATTCGCGATCTGAATGTGTTTGCTCAACAACGAAGTCAAACCGGGAATCTTTTAGTTGATTCCAGGGTTCTCAGTGGCTACATGCATGTTCAAGCATAAACCCTTAAACAAACAGAAAGCTGACAGCAAGAATGCAATGACACACTGGGAAACTAAGAGAAGAACTTGACATTTAATAGCAGGAGTTTCTTGCAAACAAACTTTAAAGATAATTGGAAAACAACTGCTGGTTTTTATTTCTATTAAATGCCTAAGTCATTACTGTGCTGTATCGTCGCCAAACTGTAAAATGTGGGAGTTGGATGCGGGCTGTTTTATCTTTTTAGATGAAAAAAAAACAGGCGATGTGTTTTACAGCTTATAATAGATGTCAGTACAATACATGCTGGGGAATTGGCGAGCATCCATGTCTTACAGTCGACACATAACTTTTAGGTCAGCATCTGGCTCTTCATAGACCAATTTACATTATGTTTGTTTTCAAACAGAGCATTTTTTCCCTATGATTGTATTTATACGGTGGTTATTTGAAATGCAATTACTATAGTAGTAACACTGCCACATTAACGTACCTTTATTGACACAATAGATTGTTTATAGTGATATCTCATGATCTTATATCTGGGTCTAAACCTTCCTCCGTAATAAGATAATGCTCCTTAATTATTAGTCAAGTCTTTAAAAGCAGGAAAGCCTTAATTTGATTCTAAATCAGAAACATTTTGTTAAAGCAAACAGTAACAGAAATAAAATGCTCTTTGCCTAAATGTAATATATTGTGAATAAGTACATAAGTATGTCATTTATTATCATCTACAAACTGAAAGTCTCAATCTTTATGTTTGCATTGCCTTAGAAATTGCTAGTATAATTACACAGGAGCGGATCTCACATTTATAGAGGCAGACATACTACTACTACTACAGTACTACTGTACTGTAGAACTAATAAAATACTATTTAGAAAACTATCCATGTAAATAAATCTTGTCATCACAAGATATGTGACGTGGACACTGTAGCTTTCAGCATGTTATTGCCACCTAAAGGACTGGAATAAGAAAGCTTTTTCTATTAAAGAAATCTGACCAAAACTGAGTGCCTATGTGATATGAAAACTTTGTTAAATTTTGTGTCATTGTAAATATTGTTTGTCCAGTAAAAATTTTCCAGTCCTACTGAAAACTTTAACAAAAATCTGTCAAATCCGTTAAATTGTTAGAGTTTGGTCAAGGGTTTTGTATGCCTTGCTTTATATATGAAAGAATTTTGACCTTTTACTTTAGACTAAACTTTCTTAGCTTCTCTCCTCTACACACTTCCCTTCACCCCTTAAGCTCTTTTGTAAGTAACACTGTACTCTAAAGCTTTTAACTTCCTAGTTGATGTCTCTGGTGTAGCTATTGTAATTGCTCACTATATCATGATTTTTCATTATTTACCAGTTATTCCTGCAGCAAAAGATCAACAGAACATGGTACTAACACCTAGTTGAACAATAACAGGATAACATTTATTTTGTGATATTGTTTAATGATGGCCTTATAAAATGTCTTAAGATAGTTAAACAAATGAAGCTTTGGTATCTTTCATTTTGGGTGCATTGTTGATGTCTGCTCTTTCTGTACTGAAGCAGCTTTGTTTTGGTTTGCTTTACTTTTCCACCATGCTTCTTCACCCTCCAAAGAATACTTTTGTGGCATAGTACAAGTGCCACAAGACATGCTATTTTCCATGTATGGAGAAATTATTAGATAATATAAAGTCCTGGGAGTTCTTTGTGATATGCAGTCCTCAGACTTAATGTAAAAAGGGCTGTACAAATGCCGGACATAATATGCATATAGCTTAAAGGAGTATTGAAATTATAAAGAAAAAAAAAACACACAATAAATATTGCTATGTGTAAAATATAAAGCCCATAGAAATATAATAAAGACCATAAAATATTTTTTTTTAATTTACAATATTTGTAGAAGCAGTCATTTCTATTCTTATGCTATTTACTTTAGAATCGGTATCACAGTCCCTAGTTGAAATCCAAGAGTTGCGAAACAGGCTAAGCTATTACCCATCTGTGGTTACTTTCTAATTTATTTGCATTTTTGCAGTTGAAGAGTACAAACTCACACGTACTTAAATACTTTGTTAGAGTCTCAAAAGCTGCAATAATATTAAGTATTGACCATAGAAATAACTGGATTGTTGGTATAAATAGAAAAATAAAATCATATACCTTGTTCATTGGAAATTTAGCTATTTCTCAAACTGACCTAAAAGTTTGGTTTTTAAACCCCTTCTTCCCTAATAAATTTTGCTTATTCTAACTTTTTACATCAACTTGATGACAGACTTTAAAAGGTCACCTCCATTTGACTTCTTTTGTAGGGTTGAGTTGGAAAAGTCATTGGTCAGGCAAAAGGGCTACCGGCAGGCTCTTTATCCATAAGGACAGGGTAGAAAGACATCTGGTGTCGTGTCCACATGACCAAAAGGAAAAACAAGGTACGTACAAATTGCACAAGCACTCTGGTGCTTATTGGAAAGGAAGTGACTTGTCAAGAATAAGCTGAGTAAGCATTCAGTCTACCAGAAATCAAGTCATATCCTCTGATTTGTATAATATTGCTTATCTATTTCTGCTCTGACACTATTTAAGGAATTTAATTTTTGTAGTAAAATCTTATTTTCAATACTTCAAACTTTTATTTACTGTCTTTATGGGAAAAAAAACTGTCCTGGTTTGTATTGAAAAATAGCCTCACTTAGTTTAATTCACCCTGCCTCTCATCTCATAAAATGCATCATACCAGATGACTGCTAAGTTGAATTAGATCTATTTACTCGGTGTAAAATCTACTAAGAAACATTAAGATCTACAACTTTAATGAAAAAATAATTGTAACATATATTTTTTAAAACTGTACAATGAGTTATGTTTCTCAGGCGCTTTGGGGAATCACATCATAGTTACACAAATCGAGCATCTTATACCTGGATAATTCATATCTTCACTGTGTGGAATGGTAAAATCAACCCATCATCTACACAGCAAATGATGTAATTTAATTTCTGCCAAGTTGTGCAGTCAGCCCTGGCCTCAAAGACTTTTTTAATTCAAACATCTCTAAAAACTGATGTTCTTGTTAAGCCCGTGCTGTTCATCATTTAGAGTTTAACTGACCGGTTACAGGCTGCAAAATGCCACATCAGCATCTGCCCCTATTGACAAATAAATTGGTAGAAAATTAAAAGTGTGTTTTCCTCCATTTCCCACATTTAAACCTATATGTCTTTCATACCACCTTAGAGATATCATTCAGATCAACCACAGCCAAATCAGTAAATATGCACACAGCAGTCTAGTATTGTCTGATGGAAAGTTGACACCATATAACAGAATATCCTTTTACCGCATTTTAACTAGAAAAACATTAATCCTATTTAAATTTTTAAAAAGTGTCTCCAGTCCACTCTTCACGATTAAAAGAATATAAATATAAAACATAACAATATAAAAGCAGGAAGGATTAAACAAAAGCAACGGATAAAAATTCCTCACACTTAAAAGCATATTGTGACATTGCACTAACACATTGTTTCATTGCTTCTGTTTAATTTGATATGGCTCTATTCCCAAATTATAGACAGTTCTTCTCATTTTAGATTTTAGCACTCTGTGTCACAAGAAAGTTTGTGGACACACTATAAGGAATAATTGCTTAATCAGTTGGTAGACATTAGAAGATGTTTGTTTTTTTCCACTACATAAATCTAAACAGGTTTTCTTGTAATATTACAATAGAAACATTTGTTGCAGGTCAGCTTATCCAAAATTTGCTATGTTCACAAAAGAGAAAGCAAGGGTCGTCATTTTTTTCTAATTTATCGCTGTAGGCAAGAAGCCACCAACACATCCTTCCAGTTTACTCCATCAAGCTAATTTGATTAAGCTTCTACCTTAGAAAGATCTGTGGGAGTTCAACTCAAACAGACGCCTTAGTACCATATTGATTGGAGTTTAAACTAAAGACCACAATTGATAAAAATATCACACCGTACTGACCTTCAATGAACAATTTTAAACAGTCTGGTTTACTCCATGATAAAGATGTCTTGTTGTTTTAGGTTCCTCGTCAATCTAAACTCTAGAATCATCATTGATTCAGAAACATTTGTCATAATGTAAAATCTCTATAATTTCACACCCAGCAAATACCAAAGCTGCTGTTAGAAAGTTAAAATCCTTCAGTTCTTCACATTTGCACCGTTATAGCTTTACACCACCTTAGAGACTTGTCTCGTAGTTTAACATTGACCTTTGTATTTGTATCACATAGAGGACTCACATCAAGGCTGCTTACATCCTGATGGGGATAAGACAATGTGAAAAAAATTGGCCAGTTAAAATA
This sequence comes from Jordanella pulchra, assembly GCA_034780135.1. NCBI lineage: Eukaryota > Metazoa > Chordata > Actinopteri > Cyprinodontiformes > Cyprinodontidae > Jordanella > Jordanella pulchra. Next base: position 4,859 of record JAUZNJ010085346.1, read on the forward strand.
TTTCTGATTCTTACTTAGATGTTTTAAAAAGCAAGATTAGTAGGTGCTTTCTTATAATTTTCAAGGCACTGGACACTTAAACTTTTCTCCAGTCTATTTTGGACTTGGCTAGTGGCTTTGCAACCAGCTAAGTCAACACTCTCTTTGCTGGGTCATCAGTTTTGTGGCACATACTTGTCATACACTTTGTATGGTGGCAACTACTGGTGTCCACTAATGACATGCCAAGCCCCACACATCTGGTTGTCTGTGAGTGTAAGTCCTTGCTACTACATCTCAGTGACCAAAATTTAAGGGGAGCATCAAGTCCTCAAATTAGTCTTCCTACTAGGTTTTAGGGCACAGACACCTGCAATAACATATCAATGGGCTTCTTTTATTTATGTTGCAGAGATATTTGAACATTGTTTATTCTTCAGTGTCTGGAGGGTGATGTAGAGCGAGGCACAGTGGGGTGTTGCCCCTGACTCTCAACCACGCTCCTTTCTGTAATTAAGGCAACGGGCTGAGCTATGTGTCTTAATGGTGGGCCACTCCCACACACCAAATCAAAGGGCGCTGTGACCACACACACACACACATATTGCATAAACACACACACACAAAGAAAAATGTGTTGTGTATGTAACCCATGCACAGTGACTGTGTTTGTGTATGCTGTCTGTTGTGGTAAAAATGTTTAGTGAGGACTGTAACCATAGACATGTGTCTGAGTCTAAATGGGAGTGATTTACACAGACGCACTGGGGAGGAACGGTGGGCTTCTTGGCTTTAGTGAAAACTGCCACATGATCTTTTCATGCATCTCTGAAATAAAAATAATGAAGCTTCAGATAAGAACATCCACCTTTTCATCACAACTTCATCTTTCTTTTTGGTGTTCGAAACAATTATAGCAGTGTGTGGTTAAAGACGAGAGTTTAGTCTTCATAACCAACCTGTAATCTGGTTTCACATGCTTGTCGAACATTCCATGATAGCATGTCTGTAAGTTTCCATCTTCACCTTGCCTTATGTCCTGTAAGGATTGCTAAGGCTTGTCAACTTTAAAATGTTTGCCAATCCTTTTGGCCCTTCTCTCGAGAGCCATTTCTGTGTGGTTTTCCGCTCCCACCTCAGACTATTCTTGGATGTGTGCTTTTCTAAACCATACTTAGGCTGTTTTACAAAGCAAATGAAATGGTCTATGCTTTAAATACATGTTTATGAAATTCCCAAACTTGCTGTTGCATTCCCTTCAAACAGACAGACAGCAAGAAGGAAAATTCCAGAACCTGGGGAGCTTTTGGTTGGGACGACATGAGTATGATATTGGTTTATCAAAAATGGTTCTAAAAAAGATTGCCTATATATTTGCCATGTTAATACACCATAATCCAAAAAAATAAATAAATAAATAACAGAGGTGACAGGAGCGTTTGCTATAGCTGCTATAGAAGCTGTGGAATGATCTGGCCCTGCATGTCAGACAGACCTCTTCTCCTTCTGAGTTTAGTTTAAAAAAAAGTCAATTACTGAAGCCTTTACCACATCCTAAAAAATGGCTCTGTTTTGAAGTTGTTTCGTTTTCTTTTCTCAAATTTTTATTTCAGTTGTAAACAGCACTTTGTGGGCCACGGTTTATTTAAAAGTGTTTTTTAAATAAATGTGGTTTGATGGGGTAGGTAGGGTTGTTTAGACAAATGCCAATACAATGATCAGAAACTCACAATGTGATTTGATCTAAATTTATGGTTTAATTTATCTAACTGCGTTTGAACCGTTTGTGTTTAAAGGTGGCATCCCATTTAGAACTGATGCTATAAAAATAAATGAATTTCACTAAATAATATGTGTTTCTTTATTCAAAACCTTTCTTGACTGCACTGACGAACAACATGTTTTGTAAATCTTTGAATAAGGTAACCTCAATGCAAACTATTATTCCTACAATTTTCACTAAGCAGCTTGTATGATCTTATTGTTAATCCTTGTGAACTTGTTTTGTTTTTAATCTTTTATAGTTTTATGGTGAAGTACCCAGTGCTTCAGATAACAAGCGAGTATTTGAAACCCTTGGATCTTGTGACCCAGTAATCCAATTTACTTTTTAGCTACATACCAATGCATGGTCACACTCCAGTTAGTTTCTCTGTCAATCACCTGATGACACACACACACTGAAAGTCACACACAAAATACAAAAAAAGAACATGTTCACTTTCAAAAAGATCTTTTTTTTACTTAATGTATTACCTTTCTTGAGAAATTCATTATTTCTGTATCACTGAGTCCCGAGGAAAATTAAATGTTCTTAGAACAACATATTGATGCTAGGAATCAGCATACTCGGGCCTCTACCATAAATTGCCACCTGGCTCACTTGGCACATGACTTTGACATCCTTCCCTGCAAGGGGTGGGCCTCATGGAGGAGGCTTCATTTTGATTCTCTCTTCAAACCAAACTTCAACTAGCAGGTAGTGACCCCTTATGTTGTGTTGTTAAAAGTATTATAAACAAATTTAGAGGGTGATAAATGGGAATCTGGTTTATCAATAGAAAATACAACAAAGTTGCTTCAAGGCCAAAACAGCAGAAACAAAAACAACTTTATCTATAAAGACTAGATGATGAAGATGTTAAAATATTAATTTACATTTTTGTTCTATCAGATGGATACGCTACTAGTGTCCTTGGGTGAATGTTTTTTAGTAATTCCAGTCAAGTCATTTTCTTAAATTAGTGTAGTAGAGTGCCCTTGTGTGGAGTAATATGTAGGTTTCCCTCCTGGACTTGTTATTCTTACAACCTAAACTCAGATAATGGACTTTAACTGAAAAATGGCATGGTTGAAAAAATGTTATACAGAAGTTACCAGAACATTTTAGGCTTAGATCAAAGGAAACATATTATTTTTAGAATGAATTGATCGTGTTGATGCATGGATTGTTTGTATTCGGCTAAGGGATTTATACTTTTTAAGTTCTCTTGTGAGGATGGGAGGCTAATGTCTGCAGTTGCCCTGTATAAATTACCTGAGTCCAGGACTGATGCATAAACAACTACGCATTTTTGTAACGTTGAATTTTGTTTTTAAGATAATGGTATTTCCTAATAAAGTTTAAAAAAGTCCTGTTACCCCAGTCCTGTCACCCTTCCCAACTCCTAGAGTTGCAGGACAATGTGGTCAGTGAGTCCGGCGTACTGTACAGTGGCCCAAGCTCCCTTTCTCTCTCTGTAGGAGGTGGGGACAAAGGGCAACTGTCAGTTTTTACAGGCCTTGTGCCCTGGAAAAAATTACTTTCAAACCTGTATCCAAAACATTAACAAGAAGCATGAAAAGTAGAAAAGCGAGGGGATCTGATTAAGGTTGTGGTGTTGCCGGGGGGGGGGGTGGAATCACAGACTGCCAAGCAGAGATGTCTGCTTCTTGGCATCTTTATCCCACCATGACTTGAAATGCTACTGAAAATGACTGCAAACACATCCTTTCCTCTGCATTCCTCAGGAAAACTAAGTAAAGTCATGGAGTGAAACCAAAGAAGCATAAACTCTAAAAAACACCAGGGGAAAAGCATTGTGCAACTGTGATAGTGTCTATAGATTCAGTATGTAATGAATTAATGGATTAGTAATGGACCGAGGTTTAAGCAAATGTGTTGCAATCAGGCAAACTGTGCTACAATGTAAGAAATATCTTTAAATTCACAGTAATGTACCGTATTTATCTGAAGGAATTTTCCATACTTTGTTTTTATGGATCTTGCTACCGTATTTATCTGAGCTACATTTTAGAGTAATTTACATGTGAGAAAAAACATTTAGAGAAAAACATTTTGTAAGGAATAGATAAGTTGTTTTTTTTGTTGTTTTTTTTCTATAAATCAGAAAAGGTCTTGGCAGAAACTAGGACCTTTTCTGAGTTTTTTTTTTTTTTTTTTAACAGTGTAACTTTATAATGTCAACTAATGTTAGTAATCTTACTTGGCATTTAAGGATGTCAAGTGATCTAATTGGACACAGAAATTGGAAACAGATTAAACTATGTATCATTCATTTTTCAAATTGAAACCAACAATTAAAATAGTATAAACAATTGAATTGAATTTCAGTTTTTAATACAATATAAAAAAGGGAGAACAGTTCCTTTGTTATTCTAATTACCATGCTAGATTGAATATATAAAATGAATAAAGAGTGTATACATATCAGTGCCATCACAAATATCTCAGTCAGCTGGAATCTGAGGCCAGTTTCACAAAGCAGGTTTACTGAAATCAGGGAAACTGAGTTTTCCGTTTCACAAAGAAAGTTTCCATAACCTTTGTGTCTGTTACTGTAGTCACATTCTCCCCAGAGCTAACCTGGATGGGAGCATGTTTTCCTCAACAAACTCTGTCCTCTGCCTCCACACTCTTTAAAGTCAATCCTGTTGTTTTATTTTCTGATTTAGTCAGGAGAGTTTTGTCGTAGTTTTGTGACCAATAACATAGAAATAATTTACTAGGTCTGTTAGAAACATTAGGTGTTTAAAAACACAAACATAGCCTGTCCTTTTGACAAGGATCCAATTTGATAAATCTGTTTTAATTTAGCTCTAGAATAACTATTTGTCATCCCTCCCTTAGTCCTCTCCCATAGAGAGACTTCCGGCCTCTTGCTGGCCACCCCCCAGCATTGGAGCTTTCTTTGTAGGTATATCTACAAGGAAGTACCACCCTCATCCAGACTCAGCTCTAGATGAACCAACGGAGACCCTTTTTTTTTTTTTTTTCTGTGCTTCCAGGGCTTTTCCAAAAACTCATGGTTCTCCCAAGCCAATTCAAAAGTTGTCCATAGAGAACAATTTAGCAGCAGTCCATGAAGTGAAGTTTCACCTGTGCTTTTATTATGAAATACCGACAGTGAGACGTTGACATGAAATGCCATGGGGTTGCCAAGGGTAATGGCAGGTCCAAACTGAAAGGTTTGGGCGGCTGGTGAATTACTAGATATTAAACATTCATCCCACCATTAGGGCTGGACGATATGTCCAAAATTTATATCACAATACGTTTCTTAATTTCACTCGATACAATATAATTGCGATATCGACGTAGGAAAAATAAAAGCCTTAGAAAGACAGCCAAGAAAGCCTACATCTGATGATTATACAAAATTATGATTTATTTTGCAATGTTTGTAAAAATTCTCCAACATAACATTTAATAAATATTAGCTTTGAAAAACAACAATGCATAAAACTACATGAAAACCTGGTACACCAGTCAGTGACAATTGCTATGTTTATAGACTGTTATGTGTCTTGAAATATTTAAAATGTGTACAAGTCATATCACTACTACTGAATTAAACCATATCGTGATATATATTGATATTGAAATATTTTTCAGCTCTACCACCTATTAAATATGGTAAACATTCCCACTTATATAATTAATACAGCACAGGAGTTATGTGCCATGTTATGTAATAAATTTATATTCTGAGATGACCACAGCACCAACCTCTGCTGGAATGGTGACATCATGGCTGAAATTAAAAATGATTATATCTCAAAAAAACAAATCAGCACAAACGACAGATTTACTGTACCTGAGCAAAAAGACAGTTCTATTACATTTTGAGTTTAATGGGGGGATAGTTGACCTCTGGATGACCTAAAAAAATAATCTTTAATATTTCTGAAACAACAGTAGTGCACATGATTTTCTTTAAAATTAATTTATTTCATTTTTACAAATGACCATTTTAACTGCACAAGCCTGCACTAATGAAGCACTAGCCATTCAGTCTGTTTCTTGATTTTTTTTCATGTGGATGGGCTGTCAGCTTCATGCAGCTGAAGCTCCTTTAATATGGTGACATGGTCCAGGGTGTCAACACTTCGTATCTGAAATGTAGAGCAGTGAACTCCATGTGGTGCTCGAGGAAATCACTGCTTTCGCTCTGAACACATCGCCAAAGACTTTAATTTTTTTGTTGTTGTCTACCAGGATCTTCAGATTTTGACTATTCTTGTAATTCACTCTTGATGTTCTAAAAAGTTTATTATAAGTTCTAGGACGACCCCAAACATGCAGCTGCAAAACTTAATGAGTGCAGGAGTTGATTTTTACTGCCACAACGTTTTCTTCAGACACTCATTTATTACCCATGTGTTATTGCTTTGATTTGAAGGTTAGAGTTGTAACACTAGTTTTGAATGTATATGATCCTATGTTTCCTTAGTTTTAGTCAAAGTAATTTAAGTCTTATTTTTTATGTGTTTTTTTCTATTCTGTTTGTATATGTGAAGACATTCTAACATGGATACTTATATCTATTTTCTTTTTTTATTTGCAGGGGAATCAACATACCTAAATGACCACGGACCCCCTGCTCAGAGAGTAAGTCATTATCTAGTTTGTTTGCTTTTTATCATTTGATCTTCCCAAATCTTCTGATGTGTTATTCTGCTGTTGAAGATGGTAGAGTCAAGGAATGTAAGGGGCTTTAGGTTTGCCTGAAGGAGTTGCATGCAACTCTGTGAATACCAGTGGGACCTGCCTTCGGTCCCTCAGCTACAGTAATGCTTTGAAAGCACTCTCACAAACACTGAAGGGGAGCTGACACAGGAGCCTTGTATACATCCAGCTGCATGTCTATCTTTCCTCTGAGCGTCCTTTTTCTTGCTTTGCCAAATACCCTCCTACTCCATTTGTCCCTTATTTACTGACAGCATCTTTAATCACTCACTTCCCTTTTTCCTCATTTCATTCAGTTTAATTGGTTTCTTTCTTTTTTGTGTTTGGAGTGGGTTTTTATTTACTTCAGTTATGATGTTGAATACTGCTAAAGACAATAGTGCAGTTTGTTTGCTTTTTAGATTAGTAATAATAAAAACATGTATAAAACATGTTTCAATCACTTAGTTAATTCACTTAGATATGTTTTTTTTCACTTATGTATGTTGATTCAATTCCTCTTATCCTCTTCCTCTTCCAGTTATTTACATTTGTGAAATTAACATTTAATTTTAAAGGATTTAGAAAAATTTAATGAAATGCTTTTTTGATTAACCATATATAACCGCACATTTCTGAAATGTGTTATGATTTGTTCAGACAAAACAGATTCCTTCTTTGACTTTTGAGTCAATTAGTTTAATTTAGAGTTGATACTCAACCTAGCATGCATGGACTATGGGATGAAACCGGAATGCCCAGGTTGGACGAGCCTTAAGAAAGGCTTTGTGGTCTCCAAACTTGATGTAAAATTGAAAACAAATATTAATAAAATAGTTTTTAACAACAGCAATAAAAGAATTTCAATATTGACAGTGTTGGGCAAGCTACTTAGAAAATGTAGTTATTCTACATTAAATGAAGCTTCACTACACTGAAGCTACCCACCAGAGAAATGTAGCAATCTAAGTTACAACAAAACAACAAAAGTAGCTTAACTACATCAAAGCTTCTTTTTTAACATTGAATTTTCTTCATTCCAAGTCATTGCATGTAGTTATCAATGAAATTGTAATAAACAGATCAGATCAGTTCAATTGTTTATCAAACTATTGTCAACAAAACCAATACTTTTGTTCAAACTTCAAATCCAACTTTAATATTCAGCTTTAAATGAACATTTAATTCTGATATTTGGTTAATCATGCATCTTCCAACCACAACAATATCAATATGTCTCAGACTAATACAGCAACAGTCAGTGAGTCAGTCACTAGTCAGTGCAAATTAGTCTTTAACTTTAGTTAAATCTTTGATCTACCATATGCCATTTTATTTAGATTCATTTACTTGATTATTCTTAGATTATACAGTCCTTCTATGGTCAGTGTTTCGTAAAATATTTACTGGCCCCATTTTGTACTACTGCCATCTACACAAATAGTATCCATTTAAATTGACCACGATTTAGTTTTAAAAAAAAAAAATTGCAGAAACTGTTACTGTTCTGCTTCTAACTTTTTCTGCATTAATTCTTTTCATACATGTGCATTTATAACGCACACAAAGACATTCACCCACACAAAAAGTTATTATTTTGCTTTCAAAGGACATGTTTTTGGCTAGAACAATGCTAGCTGTTGATCTTTGCTGGCTGAACTTTAATGACTATCTTAGCTAGTCATCACTACTAGGAACACAAAGTAAAAAGGCTGCATTACTCCTGCGTGTGCATAGGCAGACAAGAAGGAGAGATGTGTTTAAGGTCTAGAAATGCCTTGTAAAATATAGTTTGAAGCTTTTGTGGATGCTACTCCAGTGCTTGGTTCCAAAGGTAGCGTAACTACTGCTATTTGATGTAGAAAACAGCAACATTATGACCATATTACAAGTAACAACGCTACTTGTTACTGTCCATTGAGTATTAACATATTTTGAGTAAAGCCTCTGACAAATAGCCACAGAAAGCTCACCTGAAATACTGTAGTTCGGCTTTTAACTTATGACTTTTTGTTAATTGTAGCCCTGTATTTTTTTATCTAATGATTTAAAAAGCATCATATATAAATTTGTACATATTGTGTAACTTAACATTTTTCTAAAAATGTATCCTTTGTTTAATACATTTAGTTGAGTCCACAGCTTTGCTGTGACTTAAGAGATTCCAGTATTAGCTCAACAGGCAATATCACTATACATAAAGCTCCCAGATGCACTGACTTAGCGCTCTATTGTTCTAAAATAGTTCTATGTTATTAACTTAGTGAGTCTTTCTTGTCGTCTCAAACTGGTGAGACATTAATGATGGCATATTAGTGGTGCATGGTACATTAGCCATGTCTCTCATTATCTTAATGCTAACATGCCCTCCTGCAGTTCAAACTGATTAACACAGTCAGCAACAGCTCCATGTCCAAAAACATCTGCGATCAGAAGGTTGTGGTTCTGCTAAATGTGGGTAAAGATCCAAAATGGAGATGAAAGTCGAACATAAATGAGAGCATATGGAAAAACCACAACACCCAGAATAGAGCGATAGCATTTTTTGTGTGCAGCAGTGTTACATGAGTACCTAGTCCACAATATTGTGTATGTTTTATGGCTTTAATTTTCCTACCCTCTAAAAAAGGTGTTAATTTTAAGTGTTTGAACAAATGTTTCTGATTAGACTTTATTCTTTTATTTGGATGTTTTCACATTCATGTACATCAAAAACTCCTAAATTACCTGCAGATACCAAGACACAATCAGCACCAAGGCAACAGAAAATTTGCCTTGCTTGTACTCTCTGTAATAACAGGAAATTCTTTGAATTTTCACTCTTCCCACAGCTGAAACCTAAACATGCAGTTTGTCCCTCAGTTCACTTTGGAAGATAGGATCCAACTAAAATGCGCCAAGTGTTATTTCCTGCTCTCATCCTGCTTCACAATCCACACAGCTGTTGGGGATTTCCAGGAACAGCAATTTTTTTGCCATGATTCTTTGACGAAATGGTGTTACATCTGAGGATGTCTCAAAATACCCTGATTCTCTTGATACTTTGGTTGTAAATTTGTCAGGAGAAGAATGGGTATCATAAAAAGAATGACTGTTCTTCTTCACAAAATCTCTTTAGTGTTGTCTTGAAAGTGTTAACAGGTCAGACTAAAATAAATCTCATCAGTTTCAAAATTAAAAACACACCAATGAAGTAATACATTTTGATTAACTGACTAAAACAAAAACAGAATACTTACATTTCAGCCCTGTGGAAATTTCCCAGAGCATATTGTAGGAAAACCTGTGCCTCAAAGAGCTGAAGGAATTATATCGCAGAGGTAAAAAGAATGCCCTAATTTTTGTTGTCAGTGCTCTTTTTAAAGCATATCTCAGTGTTCCTCCAATGTCGTTCAGCGACCCGCTGTTGAAAGTTTGACACATTCATTAGTCATAATATCTATAAGGAATAATATCCTGCAAAACACTGCATGTATTTTATCCGCCTTGCTAATGTCACAAGCTGGTATGTCTTCTGTTATTTGGCAAACACAGTGGAATGTTCTGTCGGCTGTCCAAAGGAACTCTCTGAACTCCTCAAAATCTGTTCGCGAGACTAGTCTATTAACAGCTATGTACTTGAATCTATGGTATGGTATATCTCATTACAGTTGGCAAGCAAGATTTTTCTTTTTTAGGGGTTTTATTAACAAACATACTCTTAGAAATTTCTATAAAGAATATTTTCCCTCACTTGGGGAGGTTTCAAGAAAAATTTCTAGGCCCCCGTGTCTTATGTGTTCCTGGCTGGGTGACTAGGCCAGGAACAAGATCGTTAGCTAAAAAGTGGAAAATGGAACCAGCCGGGGTCACTGTGGTGCCTGCGATCCTAGCTATTCTGTGGGATCACTGGGTACCTTTCTAGTGATGGCCTGGCTTCACTTTGCTGACCCAGGTTCTATCAAACTGCCCCCACCTGAGCAGGGGCACCCGTCCTGTTAGGGCTCCATGTGGATACTTTTCAGTTTCTATGGTGGTCCCTGGTCTTGGTGGGACAAGAAAGACCCATTAACCCTCAAGGGAGGATTCACAGTGGTGTCTCGGCAATCACACCCTCATCTGTGCTATATGCTATGTCGCACAACTCTAGGGTTTTTGGGTGTGGGAGGATGGGCCTTGTTGGCATGGCTTAGGCTTCAGGTAGCATTCACCATGGGCCCCATCCTGTACTCTAATTTTGATACACTAGAGACTGCTGTTAGCAGACTGTGGAGTTTCACACACAAAACCATAACCCTTAAAACACATACATATCTACCATAATTGCAAAACTCCCCAACAGACGCATCTACACAAAACCTGGGTGGTTGAAGGGAACAGCGTTGTCACTTCAGATCAGCTGAAAGCAGTGATGGCAACTGTATCCAAGTCATACATCGACATGTGTTTGCCAAATAACCTTTACATTCAGCAACCATGCCTTGAAATCACATAAAGTATTATGCTTTTCTGCTTCCTCTATACTCTATCCTTTATTAATGTTTTGTTTGATTTGGCAATAAATGCTCTTTTTTTTAAAATGGAGGCTTGCTTACCATTTTTCATCATTGTGTCATATGTATCATGTAAAAATTGAGAAACACAAAGCAATATTGATTCAGAAAAACTGGGTCCGAAAAATCGGCAGCACATATTGGGAATCTGTTAAACTAGTGTGTGAATATTGGCATCCGCCTTAAAACACCTGTATTGATCGATCTCTTTTGGATATTGGATCATTCGATTCCAACTTTGTGTAAACAGTTTAAAGACACCCTCTTCCTCTTGCAACACGGCTGTGCTCCAGGGCACAAAGCAAGGATCCATGATGACGTGAATGGGAGAATTTGTTAATAGTTGGGCTTGACTAGCCTTTACTTAATCCTGAGTAAATTAAAGCAGTGAGAAGCAGAACTTTTGCCCTACATCAGTCACACATGCACTTCTGGAAGAAGTCAGAAATGTCGATAAACTCTCTTCTAAACATTGTGGCTAGTATTACCAGAGGCATTTTAGCTGTAAAGGAAGGACCAACACCACTTGTATGCCCATGGATTAAGAATGGATTGTCATTTAAGTTCATACATAAGTCAAGGAAGGTGAGCAAATACTTTTTTGTATATACTGTATAAATAAACATGGCATTCTGTAAATTCATACATTGACACACACCTCATTAGTATTTGTTGAGGTTGTCCTTTAAATTGGACTTCAAAGATTTTGTATATTTTTCCAAATGCCTCTGACAATAGGTATTTTGGATTGATTTGTTCATTTGAGCTACTGTAGAATGTCATATTTGACACGTATAGATTTGTTCTTTTGAGCGGAAGTAAAATGTCTTTTTTTAATATTCATGAATATCTGAGCTGCTTGTTTAGCTGGTGAGTCACGATGGGTGTTACAATGATTGTGTGTGTGAGTGATTTAAAGTTTCCAGTTTCACTTCACAGTACAGTTTCTGACTCAGTTTAAAAGGGACAAAAAGATGTGTGAAGTTCATAGAAAAACATACAGCTTACTTCGTTAGCTTACGGTGTTGAAAAATCTGTCTGATGACTCATACAACTCTTTCTGAATCAGCACCTTTTTTTTCTAAATGGAAGAATAATCAAAATAATTTCCAATGCATACATTGTATAGGATAGTAAGGTCATATTCAGGCTGTGTTTTTTCTTAGTCTAAGTGTTTGTGTATGTGTCTGTCTTTCTATATGTATGTACAGGTACTCCCGTTTCCCAGCCAGGTGGTGTATAACCGTGTGGGGAAGTGCGGCAGCCGGACAGTGGTGATTTTACTAAGGCTGTTGGCTGAGAAACATAATTTCAACCTAGTCTCTTCTGACATCCATAATAAGACACGCCTCACAAAACATGAACAGGTGAGATATGTAAATATTTACTGAATGGGCATTTTTTTTTAAACATTTTAAACTGCTATTGAAGTTGAGTCTAAGTTTTAAGAGTCAAACATCATCATTCTCTCTTTTTTTAATTAGATTTGGTTGAATAAGCTTTTACTGCCATGCAATAAAAGGTTCATTACTTAAGCATCTTTATATAAATAATTTGCAAAATATATTTTGCCACACATTCACAGAATGCATGTTTTAGAAGAAAACACAAATCTTGTTAGGACACATTGGTCTCATAAGTTTTTGTGTCAAAATTATATATTTGGTGTTACTGACTAAAGACGTAATGGCCATAATTTCACTTTTTGTGACAGGGTGAGGGTATCGATGTTTTTTTTGGTTTTGGTTTTAATTCTGATACAGTAATTAAATAAACACACTTTAGTGTCGTCCACAACAACGTGCATCTCAGTGAAACCAACTTCACGTCAGCATGTTTCCAAATTTATACAACTGCTATATATATGTCGTGCATTTTTTTTGGTCTGGGAGAACGATTTTCTTGCCCACAAAACATCCATGGAAGAGCCATCACTGTTCTTAAACACAGATACGGAGTGTCGAGTGAAAAGATTTATAAAATAACAGCTTACACTTACTTTACCAGACAGTTTAATAGAAACTAAAATGTGCTTTAGGGGACAGACTTCACTTCGACAAATAATATTGTGATTTAATACGTTTCTTACCAATAATTCATCAGCTCCAGATTTGCTCCAACCTTTGGCATAATAAGCTATTTGGTCTTGGCAAAGGAGATTTGAATAGTTTTTTTATGGACAAAACCCCTAACATCTACTCTGCTGCTTAACCTACAAATTCATTTTTCCAACAAATGTGGAATCATTTAAGGGGAAGTAAATACTGTAGGTTTGTGCAAAAAGACTTAAACCAAAGAGGCAGTGTCACAGTGAAGAAACAAACGAGTAAACAAACTATGGTTACATGTATTTGCTATGTATAAAAAGACACACACACGATTACGTTGCTGCTCTACATTCCTTATGTAAATCAGCATTTTGAACTTGAAGGTACATCATGAAGCCATCTCTCTTTTTTACATTGATGTAATACACATCCAGTTTTTCCTTAAAAAGATTTACATCTCTAAAACAACCAAGACTATTAATATTTAATTTGTTTAAAATTACATTCTAAGTGACCAATATTTACACTTATAACTGTATCTGCTTCCAAACTAAGTACCATACCATCCAGATTGTATATTCCAAACAATATGGGGAAGTTTATGACCATATCTCCAAATTCTTTTAATAATTTCAATTTAAAAGGATTCTGTTTTCACTCTGGTGATTAAAAAAACAATTTAGTCATCAGAAGGTATAGTCTAGGCATACTGGAACATGCATTTTTCATGAACACTGTGTTCTTTGTTAATTCAAGTCATACTACCAGTTACTGTGGCAGCTGAGTCAGAGGTTTTCACTTAAGAAAACTGAATTAGTCCAGTAACATCAATGAGTTTTAACAGTATGCACACTGCAAGTGATATGGGGGAATTTTCCAGTAACACAATCCCTTCTAGAGAACTACTTATGAGACAACAACTTAGTCATGTATTCGTGGGTTTCTATGAAGAAACATCATCAGTTTTCTCTGAACAGTTCCATGTGTCATAATGAGTCTGTTTATGCTTGTTTACAATCCTTTAAAAGACACCTTAATCTCTGTGTGTTTATTTGCCTGAGTGCTTTGGTGCATGTTGACTTATGCTGATGCAGACACACATCGCCTAACTTTAGAACTCCTGCCCTCATTGGCTGAGGTTCTGGCGCATCAGTGGGGTTTTTTGATGGTTTTCTTGCTAGCACTCTGAGCAGAATGATAACAAGTTTAAACATGGTTGACAGCTTTTGTATGAAGGTGGCTAATTTATGTATTTGTTTTTGTTGTTTTTTTTTTGTACCTCTCTTTGATTTCAGGCTATGTGGTTAAGAGATGCATGACTCCTTCTATGTTCCCAGGAAATGGGGTTAGTTAAAGACAAAGTAAAGACATTTACAAGAAAAAGAAAGCTTAATTTAAAACAACTAGAAAGGACAAGGAAGCTGTTTCGCAATATTCTGTGGGATGGTTTTTTCCTCTTTATTCAGAGCGATCAGCAAATCCATACTCTGCAGACATAGTGAGACCTGATGTTGTTTACTTAGAAAAAAAGAAACCCCTTTTTAGAGGTCATTACATTTCCTATTCTCTAGGTAATAAAGTATTTAGAACCAAATTAAGTTTGAGCGCTTTTCTTTAGTATGAAGCATTACAAAATTATCCATACTCCTTAAACTTTTTAATATAACCTCAAATTATGCACCAAACCTAACAAAAGTTAAAGGTGTTAAAAATTTGAAAAGAGTATCTATTTTTTACTTTAAGCAAAACACATTGTGTGGGGGAACAGTAGACTAATATTATATAGCCCTTTAATTCACCATCTGTTATGGTGAAGATTTGTAATGGAATCTTTATGTCGGAAAAAATGTAAGGAGTTCAATTAGAGCTGGAGAATATTTCGATCTCAGTATATATTGCGATATGGTTTAACTTAATATTGGTGATATTACTTTTACACACATTTTCAATATACATCACAGTCTATAAACAGCATTGGTCGCTGACAGATGTTTCAGGTTTTCATGAAGATTTATGTGTTTTTGTTTTTCAAAGCTAATATTTATTAAATGTTATGTTGGATGATTTTTATAAACATCAAAAAATATTCGTCATAAGTTTGTATAGTCATCTGTTGTAGGCTTTCTTGGCTGTCTTTTTAAGGCTTTTATTTTTCCTACATCGATATCAGAATTATATTGTATTGACCGAAATTAAGAACTGTATCATGATATCAATTTTGGACATATCGTCCAGCCATAAATTCAATACAGATTGAGATGAGGATTAAAATTCCAGAGGGAATTCTAAATAAACCTGTGTTATTTTGCAAAGAAGAATACACAAAAACTGGAGTGTCTATATGTGAAAACTGTATGAATATCTTAAATAAATTGTAGTCAAAGGACTGAAAACAAAACGCTAACCACACTCTAAAGATTTTTATTGGTAAAATTGAAAAATAGAAATCCCCCCATTTTGCATGTATTAACTAATTTCTTTGTCAGTTAAAATCCAGTGTACAATGTTTGATTTCGGTTTTGTAAAGTTTAATGAGTGTGAGTACCTTTGCAAGTCAATGTTAGATTTATCTTGATAAATCCAAATGATGACACCAACATTTATTTTGAGTTGAGCTCAGGGAAGTGAGGAATATAGTCAAAACTTTGTAATTTTAGCTAATTTTCTGTTCCTCTGATGAGCCCCGTAAAGATACCACTGGCACTCAATTAGAAGGGGGAAGTGCTGGTATGCTTGGAATCCTTCACTTTCTCTCTTCTGCTGTTCCTGGGAAAATTAGAAGGGGGTTTCTGGTCAGACAGACAACCCAGAAGGTGGGCCAGCAAAAACACACAGGAAGATACACTTTCACTTAAACTACTAGATGTGCCAAAGACGTCTGTGTCAAACCTGAGATGAAGAGGGCTTAAAAAGGAGCAGTAAAAACTTTTTTTTTCCTTTAAAAGCAATAAAATATACTAAAGTGTTGAACAGGAGAAGGACAAATGCTACAAAATATATTCTATAGCCCTAGTAAAAGTGTTATATTATGTTTTATGGCATAAGAGATCCATAAAGCATGAAAACAGGATGAGTGGAAATGTACTGGCTTTATAGAATAGAGGGAGAGTGTGAAGCCTGAATCTGACTGGAGCCTCTGATTAACTGCCTTGGGTACATAAGCAAGTATGCATATTGCTAACCAAATAGTGTTGCTATGACATAACAGGTGCCTGTATAAGAGCAGGAAATGTAAACAGATCTTGTGCCAATCGTTCCTCTTCACCTCAGAGTTTTATGTTAAGGATCTAAATGCAAAAATGGCAAAAAGTAATAATGTCATTTTGGTGGAGAGAAGTTTGGTAAAGAAAGAAATGTTTGTGTTGTGCACAAATAACGGACAAAAACGATAAATTTAAACATTCTTTCAACTTCAATGTATTTTACTTGGATTTTATGTGATAGACGTACTCAAGGTACTGCATAAATCCGACGAATAAAAATTAGACTAGACGTCAAATATTTTTACAAGTCTGAATCAAAACAAAATCTAAGGTGCATTTGTATTTATACATTTTACTTGATATGTGCAAAATACAACCATGGAAAATGGTATTAGACCAGTCAGTATACATACCTTTAGAACAAGAAATGGGTCTTATACATTTTTCCATGACTGCAGAATCCAGTAGAGGTAATTGCCTTTCAGAATACAATCAAAAGCAAATATGGTCAGTTTTTGTGTTATCTTATTTTAGTATAAATACAGGTGTTCTGGCAGGCCCTCAGGGGTGCAATCATAGTAATAGGAGCAACCAAGAGGCCCACAGTAAATCCGAAGGAGCTGCAGATATTTATCGCTCATGAAGGGGAATATGGACTCCATTAACCATACTTTAATGAAATGGACAAGTGAAAAATTTGTGTTTAGTGTTCTCATTCGATGTATATCCCAAACAGTATTGAACACCCAGGAGAAACTCAAAGTCTAGTGGAGGAAACCTAAATTGGGACATCACCATGAACATACCATCCTCTCCATAAAATAGAGCAAAGCCATTCAGGCTTCTTTCTAGAAGGGGCAGGGAAGCTGCTTAAAGTAAATATAAAAAGAAATTGAGGTACAAATGGGAAATTTTTGGAACCTTTTAGTGGCTGTTGATTCCACAACGCATTACTCAGTGTTGGTTGATCACATTAAATTCCAACAAAATACTCTGACATTTGAGGGCTTGCGTTATATAAGAAGGAAAATGGGAAATCCTCCAGTAATGTTAGATGTGTCAAGAGGAATGATTTAACAAGCATGCCCTTCCTACACATTTAGCCTGCTGCTGCCTTTCTCATTTTAAGCAACAACACTTGTTCCTACTCACAGTTCCTAGGTCGGTTCCAGAGGAAGGCTTTGTTGAAGGTGTTCTAGCACATCTACTGGATACATCCTGCTGATTTCCGTACTCTCCTCTGGACACCAAGATGCTATCAAAGATTTGTTAACTTTAGTATTCACTTACAGTCTTATTAATTTATCAACCATTTTCATTGCTGTGTTAGGATGAATAATTTATAAATGCAGGTGTTTAAGCCAAGGCATGACTGGAAACATTGTCAGATTCAGGCTAAACATTTTTCTGAGGTGAAATACACATTTATATAATGAGGCATTTTATCAATAATTTTTTAAAACGGAAAACATTTCAGGGGGCATCAGAGGGATTATTTGTCCTGTTAGAGATGAACATGGAGCTGTGTTCTACAGTTTTTATGAAGATAAACCAGAGACATATATGAAACTGTCCAAAAACATACTCATCCAAGGTTATACTTTTTTATGAGAGAGTTAAATATTGCAAAATTTGCTATTTAACAGATTTGAAAAAATGTTGTGAAAATATTTTTTTTACCATTAACTTGATTGTTGTATTATTGGCAGAGAAAAATACAAAGTTTTATGAGTATTGGTGTATTATACTAGATAAGATACACCAACGTCCCTCTCTAACAACCACATCAAGAGCTGCTAATAGACTTTTCCCTGCTTAAATATGAGCAAGTTAAAAGTGATCACAACATTCTACGTTATGTTGCACATTATGTCGCATCACTTAGACGTTGAACTATTCAGGTAAGAAATTACCTCGCATTGGGATTGATGGACCTAAATTACAGATCTTCTATTTCTCTATATAACGGAAATGCTATGACAAATATTTTTATCATTTTGCTAATATACTTATCAATTTGCCCCATGAAAAACGCAAGACAGAAAAAAGTGACAAATGTATTACAAAAAAATGAGAACATTACACTGACATTGTATCGTGTGAATTTAGTCTGAATGTAAAGATGTATTGAAATGTTTCTTTGCTATGTTATCATTTTTGATTCTTTTATTTGATATGACATTATCAAAGTTTCAGATGTTTTTTTCACATCTGATGATAACCTTTTTTGAGAGTTAATAACTACTTTAATTCCCATGTAAAGGTACTAGCTGGTTTAAAAGAACTAAACTCAAAACATTAGCCTGGACTCCATCATCTAGTCTTACCATTTTGACCTAAAGGTCTTTTTCTCTCTTGAAGCCTGAATGAGTGGCTTTTTTCTTGGGAGGGCATTTGAAATAAACTTTGATAAAGCACAGATATGTCAGAGTGAAAATACAGTAGCTAACCTTAGTAACAGTGTCCACTCTAGAGTGATATTCTCAGCTCAACGTTTTAGGGCTCAGTAACGCGTCTTCATTAATTGAAAGAAAAAAAAAAGAAAAAATTTTAAATAAATTGTTAACTTGCTGATCACTTATGGAGTTCATTAGGCTGAAAATGTGTCTTTTTAATGCATCTATGGCTTTTGATAGTTATTTGATAGTTTTTTTTTTGTATTTGCTCTCGTATCTCCTCTGGCCTTGCATGTACTGTATCATGATTGTTGGATACAAGACTAAGCTTGAATCAGAGTTATGATCTTTTTAAATTCTATTTGAAATAAAATGCTTTTGGTATTTTAAACCATGTCATTAGTAGCTTTGCTTTATTGAATGCATAGTTGACTTCCACCCCGTACACCATCACTCTCCTCCAACCCTGCAATGGGTATAAACAGTGGATATAATTGATAGAAACAATGTTACTCAGTTATTTTGTTGTGTTTTTTCACATTATATATACAGAAGTGTGATGAAGGCTCTTTCTTTTAGGAAAGGTCCAGCTTTCATTTCACTGAATGACCCTTAAAAATACTGCTCACAGTTTTATTGCCCCAGCAATGGTTTACTGCAACCTATTATATGTTGGCATAGGCCAGGTGCAGTTGGTTCAGAACACTACAGCCAGAAATCTGAGTGGTGCCCATAAACAGAAACATATTACACCAGTTCTGGCAACATTACAATGGCTTCCTCTCTGGTGCAGTCAACTGTGGAAGCCTGCTACTCAAATGCTAAGGGCACCAACTTCTCCTCCCAACCCGTTTCTTTTTACATTCTGGATTGCAGGTTATTTCCAGATTTCTGTGCAGCTGATTTTCAACAAAGTCCTCTTTGAAATGTCATATTTGCCTCCGTTTTAATTTTAACTAAAAAGATTTGCATGCAGGATTTTCATTAGCATTTTCCTCAGATTCTTACAGCTTGAGCATAAAATAAGGCAAACTGTTCTGGTACAATTTACTCTCTGGGAAAATGGAGATTTTAGCCATATGTTACTGGTTTAGAGAAGAGAAATAGCTCCAATGTGGAGCTGTTCAGATGAGGAGTGACCTTGTATTTGATGCAGTTTTGATGGACCTCGGTCAGAGATCAGTATAGATGGTGTATTTTGGCTGTTTCCTGTCTGTTTCACTATGCAGACCTGGAAAACCCCGATAATTTGATTTCCACTCTTTGAATAACACAAGACAAGAAATGTGAAAGATATTACAAAAGCCATTGGTATGAAATAAGTGATTGTGTCAAGGTAAAGACAAACTGTCTTTTAGCAATGTTTACATTTTTGGAATTTGTTTATGATCCTTCCAATCAAGTTTTACAAACACCAGGCCCAAATATAATAATTACCTTTTGCATTCTAATGACTAATAGAAATCCCAAGACTTTTTTGTAAGATCAATCTTTACTTTAAAAAACCTGAATACTTTTTTGCTGTTAGTTTGTCTGATTATTTGTAAGAGAAACTTGCATGCACATATGATCACATTGTGCATTTCAGCTTAGTTTGTTGAAGTACATCCAGTATTTTTCTCTTCCTTTCCTTTCATATTTACATCTTATCAAATCTTTTCATTTTTCTATAATTTTTTTTGTAATCAAAAAGTAGTTTGGATTGCATGAAGTGCCACTGTACGGTCAAATCATGTAATTATTTAGACATTACAAGAAATATACCCGTTTACTCATTCCTAACATGCATGTAAACAGATTTGTTACAGTTAAGGCTGTGGTGGAAATCGTCATCATCAAACTATGCTTTATTTTCCCCATCCACATTAACTTTTCTCTCGGCTTAGAGGGTCGTCATTTTTAGAATCTGCCTCTAATGGAGGTTTAACCTTCTGCACCTCGAAAAACAAAAGTTATAAACTGTCTGACTTGCTTATCTGCCAAAACTTTTGCAAGTGAGTTAATGTCATTAATGTGTCTTTTTGAAATATCTTTTACAAAATAAAAACAAAAAAAAACCAAAAATTACTGAGCATTTATTTGAGCATTTATTTTTGTAAAAAGTCTTATTTCATTATTATTTCAATTTATTTTAAAAGTGCAGTTTTCCCATTTTTCCTCTACTTTATGCTCATTTACAGTTTTAGGTATTTATTTTGTTCTCTGTACACAAGGTAGGTAAAACTAATGTTATGTAATGATACAAGTAATTTAGTGAAATCCTGTTTTAAAGGAAAAACAGCACAAAAAGCCCAACAGAGTCTTGAGTATGCATTCGTTTTTATCTCTCACGCTTTTGGTTATCCTCGATACAATACCAAATTTTGAACAAGTTTTTCCTGTATAGTTTCTTAATTTTGTAAAATTATCCTAGAAAAGTGTTTTCATAAAGGAACTTAGATGCTTCTTTATATCAATCCACCAATAGCTCAGAAAATTAGGACTGACTGCAAAGTATCATTATGTAGTCATATATTATAGCATCTGTCACAGGACAGTTAATGCGTTCCATCCTTCCTTTTGCTCTTGACAACTGTTTTTCACATTCATCCCACCTACAAAGAACTCCAATTTACAGAATAAAAACAGTAAGACATTTTCAACCTTTGCTGTATCAAACATCTTTTAACAATAAACGGTATGCATCTCTTTATGCAGGTGGATCTAATGAAGAATATCAGTAAGATCCCTCAACCATTTCTCTATACAAGACATGTTCACTTCCTGAACTTTACCAGGTACAGTGGAGCATCACTGAGCAAAAAGACTAAATTATTAATGTTGCTTGGCTCATAGATGCAGACTTGCTAAAGTTGTTGCATACTTTCTATTTTTTTCAGGTTTAGAATAGAGCAGCCTGTGTACATCAACATAATCAGGGATCCAATAAGCCGTTTCCTTTCTAACTATTTCTTCCGCCGCTTTGGTGATTGGAGAGGAGAGCAGAACCACCTCATTCGAACCCCAGGGATGAAAGATGATGAGCGATACTTGGTGAGTACCTTTTTTCTAGCAGTTATAGCTTTAGAAAAATTATTTCACCATAAACTGAAAGATGGATCATGCAGTTCAGATCATGGGTGTCAGTTTTAAACTCCATTCTTGGATGCACAGTTTGATGCACTCTTAAACATCTGATTACTCTAAAAGACTGGGAGAGCAAAATCTTGTCTTATTGGGGACTTTGTGTCTCAGACTGATGAAAAGTTTGATCCAAAACATTTTCTTTTCTTTTCAGTCTTGGCTGTATGCTTAGGACTGTTTGAAGATAAAAGCTAGCTCTGGCTTTGAAAAGAGCCACAGGGGGAAAGCTTTTTCTCATGAATAATGAGGAAGCTTCTTTTTGGCAGACTTGCAAACACTAATTGATCAGTGTTTCTCTACATGTGATTGCATGTCGTGAGAAGCAAACATCTATATATCACTGCCACTGCTGCACTCTGATGCGGTTTAGCAGGCAGCAGGAACTGATAATATAAACGTGCAAATAATGTTGCCCTTTCCACCATGGAATCTAGTTTTCTATTATGTTCTCTTTGATTCATGGTAGGAAGAGAAGCAAATCACATTATTTCACCACTCTTCAACCTGAATTAAAAGGTTGAGCTTTCCAATGAACCGCTGAAGGGATATTAAACTGCATAAAATTTTTCTGAAAACCATATCCTTTTAGCATCAAGTTATCCATCTTCACACAACTTTGACCTGGTATTAGTTCTAGCCCTGTGCATTAGACTCCTTTTTGCAATTTATTTCACAGCTTTTCATATGGTTCTCATCTAAAAATGAATACTATACGTTTCTTTTTCTTTGACCAACGCCATTTTAATTGAACAATGGTTCATTTTCCTGCTTTTCCTTTTATATTTGACCTGTCTCAGTTAACATCTTAATCAAATTACCCTGTTCTTTAAAGCACAGTCTGGGACAGCTCATTTTACTCAGATTTGCAGAAAGGAATACACTAAAAACAATAAGCACAACATTTCTGTCTTTTTGTTTAAATAAGGGCCAGCTGTAAGACCTGCTTTTCCAAAGAATGAATGATGTCACTGATTAAACTCCACACCTCTCCTATTTAGAGCTCCTTCTGATTAATAACAGAAAACCACCACCAAGTCATTTTACTTGTTTTATAAGTCTCTCCTAAATCTATTAGAAAATTATATACCTTCTAGAAATATGATTTCTACCAAAACAGTCCAAATAAAACTGAATCTTGCAGCATTTCTCGCTCCCTCTGCCTTTCATCCCAGTCCCAGTTTCAACAAGCCCATTAACTTTCTATTGCCATTGGCAAGATCAATTTTACAGATGCTCATTATTCAAAAAGCTAGTGCATTCAGAATGTTTGATACAGCGTTGTTGCGTGGTTATGAAGTGAGTGATTCTCTCTTTCTTGGCAGTAATGGTGCTTTGGGATATGGTTCAGTTGTATCATAGTACAAAGCTTCACTGAGATATGACCCAAAACAATTTCTGATTCCAGCGTGGGGTTCATAAAATCTCTAATTATACAGCGCTTTGATACCAAAAGGTTTTTGAAGGTGTTCCAGTAGCAGCGAATACTCACGTTTTTTTAAATGGAACCTAAAGGAATGATTTTTTTTTAGTGAAGCAACATAAAAGATGACCTGTGCCGACTATTTAAATACAGTAAGTCACAGCAACGCGGATGTTCTTAGGCAGAAGAAATATTGTTAATAACCGTCTAATTCAAAAGTTAATCATTCAACAATATTTAATTAGATGATAGGTCACTACATTCTGATGTCAACTATACTGTTCAATAATAACAAACCGTACGTATGATTTAAATTGCAAACCTGATAAACACAATGACAAAGCTTGGTGGTTGGCTTGCAAAGCTTTTTATTCCTATGGGACCATGATAAAATTTATTTATCATCCTAATGATTTTTCTGGATCAAAATTCTTTGATTTTTATTGTACTTTTATCTTATGATATAGTATGGCATTGTAACCATTTTTTGAATTTCTTTTTTTTATCCAGTAATCAAGCAAGTATGAACCTAATTTTGTCTAACGTCAAAGGTCATTCTGAAAGGCTAACAAGAGAGGCAGTGAACGTCAGCCTGGCTTGAGTCAGACCTGCTGTAATTAAGTGCTTCACTGTTTTCCCTTGAGTGAGACCATGTGAGTTGAGTTATTAAAGTATGCAGACCACAGGGGCCCCTTCCGACAGTTTAAGGGGGAGGAAGAAGCTGTGTTGTTGTGCAAAGTTACCTGTGTTTTCAATTTTCTCTTTGTGTTATATTTTCCTGCTAAACAAAGACATGATTCTCCAGTGTCAGTTGATGTTAAGTTCTTGCATCTCCTGGTCCCTTGGCACAAATCATTTGTTTTGTTTTGTTTTCCTTTCTCAATGCATGTGCCTAATCATAAGAGCAGATTTGATCAGAAAGAAAAGCAACTTTTTAAGAAAGCATCACAGCACATGTCATGTCTAGGCACTTGGCAAAAGAAGTCAATCTACTCATTCCGAATGATATCAGTTTTGTACAATTATATGCCTTCCAATTCATTTTAGTTATCAAACAATGCAGTCAAGATCAGTTCTCTTTTAAATTGGATAAAAAGCCCACAGAAAGTAAACAGGCAGATTGCATTGAGTCTGTTTTTAGCATTCACTACTCCTATGTAGACGAGCTTGCACAGTAGTAACAGTGAACAGTCCCTTGCATTGTGTCCTTGACTGTGCAGCAATCCTTAGTACTGGGCAGGCAGGTAGTAACAGTGGAAAGAAGACTCCTCTACAACAGAAAATCACCAGCAGTCGCTGGTTCAGTGTGAAACATCATCTGCCATGGCCATAAAAAAAGACTAACCAGGAGTACTTTGATGTCTATGAGGTAAAAGCTGCTAAGCAGATTGACTGCTTCTTAAGGATGGGGTTTTATTCCCTTAAGACCTGTTTTTCACCACCTAAATGGATTAACAACGTTTATACAGTAGTCTCAGCATCAATGGGTATTTATCATTTGGTAAATTTTCCAAGGAAAGGCACAATTTTAGTAAAGATATTTGGCCCAAGCACTGCACCCTGTGCTACTCCAAAAGTATTGCTGGAATGTGGGGAGGATTTATAATTAACATATTGGACAAATAATGCTTAAACCAACCCAATGCTGTTTGCTTGATTGTTGCAGGATGTTTAAGCCTTTCCCTTACAATATTCGGATCTCTTGTATCAAAAGAGATCCAACAAATGATCCCTCAGCTCTAAAAGGATAAGTTCAGACGCAATTCTGTTATTTGAGGCTTTTAGAATAGAAAACTTTCACTAGTGTTGTTTTAGTGTTATTATGAGCTGTGTAAACTGACTAAAATCTTCAAACAGGTCATCACTGTGTAAATGCCCAAAAATTTGATAAGCAATTTTAGAATATAATGAACTGCCTTTTTTATGATAACATTTTCTAAGTTAGTTACAGCTACATTTAGGCCATCACTTTCAGAGTCAAAATGAATGGTAGATTCCCCTAACCTGGCATAAGCCAGATGGATACAGTGTAGAACACAAATTGAGCTACATGTATCCATAAATCAGTCCCGTTGAAAGTGTTGGCGAAAGGGAGGGACATTCAGTACAATTCTTCGAGCCAACTGCTTAAATCCAGTGCCACGTGCCTCCATGTTGAGCTTGTAGACATTTCAGATTCTTGATTTGTTTTACAACTAGCAGAGTTAACTAATAAATACCTAATACCAAATCTGGGCGGGAGGAACCAGCAAACATCTTTCCCATCCACACAGGCAAAAATGGCATCTTTTTTCTCATTTTCAAAAATTTTGAGTTTTTAAATTTACAAATCACGTGACAATTCATCTTAAACAAAAAAAAAAGTTAAAGAGTCCTTTACCATTCTAAAAGTGGATGTCTGTTGACATCCCAGATGCAGCCAGCAACGGAATGCAGAGATGGTTTCTTGCAGATTTACTGATGAGTAGTGATGATATGCGATGGGCCGAGGCTTCGAGGCGTGTATCGAGAAGTGGAGGGGGCGTTTCCGCAAAGCGCGTTTCGAGGCTTGCTTCAAGTAGGGGAGGGGCTGAAATCGATGACGTCCGAAGCCTCGCCACCACAAATACCACGTGACCGCTTCGGGCAGTGGTTCAGATTGCCCACGAACTTTGATAGGCATTTAAACAGCTTCAGTATTCAGGCAAGATGTGGGAGTTTGTAAAAGAGCTGCGTTCGAGTGTCGAGTGTTTACACAGAGCTTGGATTCACTCAACGAAGAGATTGGTTAGAAAAACAACCAATCTAGTTCGTGAAAAAAATTCTTACACAATTCATCGTTGTCAGTTGTGTCCCGATAGTTAGTTTACATTTATTTCCTCTGTATTGGTAGCGGTGACAGTGGTGTAGGCTGTAATAATGTGACTCCAGTCTGAAAGGTTCCTGGTTTAATCCTTAATTGCAGCTTTTGATAGTTGCACTAATTAATCAGTATTTCGGACAACGTTTCCAATTTGTATTGATTTGCCCTTTTACCAATACAGTTTGCTTAAAAATGTTATCAAATTGGATTAGTTGTTTTAAAAAACGATTGGGTGGACACACAATTAAAACAAAGAACTATGGAAAAACTGTTGCTTTGAATAAAACCGACCAACACCTTTTATTTTACTCATCATTGCCCAAGTGGAACAAACTTTTAGGATATGCTTGAATTTATGTCACTAAAATGACACAAAACAATATGTCTTTAAAGATTTATCTATTCTAGTACAATTTACACAAACAAAATTAAAAATATATATATTATACACAATCATGAACAGTTTCAAAGGGATTAAGATAAAAAAAAAAAAACAAACAAGAAAAGCTATTGGAAACATCATTGATTATAATGCTAAGTGTAAACAATGAATGCAGTAATCAGCAGATAGGGAGCAGGTGTGGACAGAAGCTGTCAGAAGAGAACAGGGGAGGGAAAGGGGAGGGGCACTAGGGGGCAACAAAGAGTAACCAGGGAAATACAACAGGGCTGGGAAGAACTAATATGAGGGGAAATTAAACTACTGCCTAAGAAACACAGAATGAGCAAAAGGTAGATGAAGGAGAAGGAGCTGAAAACCATAATTACGAAAAAATACGAAACAGATTTAATTAAAGACAGGAACGTGAAAAAGTACTAAATAAAATAAACACCAAAGAACAGTAAACTAAGAAGTAATTCAAAAAATAAAAAAATATTAACAGCAACACAGGATAACCAAAATCAAAGCAAAACTAAAAATCCAAAATGAAAACTTGAACAAACCAAAAAGTCTAGAGAAGGAGATATGACAACTACTATAATGACCATATCAGCATATAACAGTAGAATAATATTTCACAACTTGCTGTATAAACTAGTTTAGTCGTGCCCTAAAACACTTGTAGCTATAGCTTCAACAAAGTAAAGTCAATATAGACTTTCATGCAAAGATTTATTTTGGTTCATCACATTTAATCACAACAAGCCCATTTATTCATTTTAATAGTATCTTAATATAAATATTTTTGAGCAGTTGCAAAAAAAATGAAACTTCCTACTGTAAAACCTCTGGATTAAGAGGCCAGAGTGTTAAGCCAATCAATATGGAGTTAGTCTATTATAAATCTGTGATAAATGCACAGTAGGTTTTCAAGCGCAATGTGTCATGTATGCATTTTGTATTCAAAACATGGTGTTACAACATCCTCCAGGGTGATGTCATAGACTGGGTGAAACCCACATGAGAACAGGTAGCATAATAGAGAAGGCAGTTGTCTTTTTTCTAGGTTGGAAAAATAACATCAGAAACAACAATTTCATAACAAATTGATACTCTGAAGGGCCAAAGGTGACACATCATCTTATATTTGTCTTTGGTTGAAGTAGGAAGGCTTAAAAAAATGATATTGAACATTAAAGAATCTTGGAATCTTAGGTAGCAATCTATAGACTTTCTCAGTCATATTTACAATCAAAGTCTAAAATCGTATCAGATGTATTCCCCCCACTGCTCTACCTTAGCCCTCCCTTCATGCCCCCTTGCTGTATTTGAAAGGCATCAATGAAAGAACTTTGTCAGTCTGCTCACAGTGGCCGAATGGAACCCTATGCACATATTGCAGAGACATTCCTGTGGTCGAACTGGATTTTCCATCCGTCTCCACACCTCTTTCTACATACACATAAGCTATGT
This sequence comes from Jordanella pulchra, assembly GCA_034780135.1. Lineage (NCBI taxonomy): Eukaryota > Metazoa > Chordata > Actinopteri > Cyprinodontiformes > Cyprinodontidae > Jordanella > Jordanella pulchra. The sequence goes on from JAUZNJ010085346.1 coordinate 32,705, forward strand.
CTTACAAGTGACGCAGTGGTCACTTGAACTCATGCCATTCACACAGTTAGGCTCAGATAAACATGTGGCACGTGGAAATATTCATAATCAGCCACAAAGGTCATGTATTTAAAGTCTTTTATGAATTTAGGTCAGATGTAAACTTGCAAGTTGATTTGAATTTTTGAATATCTTTATTTCATTTTTCTATGTAAGTTTTGTTCAGATTATAAGTTAAACAAATACAAAGGGTGTACCTAACTGTGAGCCGTACTTAAATAATGCTCATACCTCCTGAATTTTCACACAATAAGCAAGAAAAAAATAAACCTAGTAATCCAGATTAGTTCTCACTGTTGAAAGATACTGGTTTGATCACATGGGTTTCCCACGCTCACTGAAAAATTATCTGCTGTCAGTTAAACTGTCACATTCAAAAATCTCTAGCAAATGATTGAACTCACAAAGAGAGAGGCTTTACTGGCATAAATCATGCCTTAACAAGCCTTGACATTAGAAACACTCAGATATATCCCCAGTTGTCTCCCTGATTGCCTAATGTGCGACCGTCTCACAAAACTTGATGTGAATGAGTATCATGTGCTCATTCAATATTTTGTACTCATTCAATACTTTGTTTTTTCCTCAAATATGACAAAAAAAATTTTAGTGAAGCAGCCAGTTGAAGCATTTACAAATGTTTTTTTTTTTTAACTACATTGACTTCTTAGCGTTAAATGAAGTCAAGAAGTTTGATTTCAGATTTTGTGGTTTCACTTTTTAAGGATATTCCACTACATTTTTGGGTGTGTAACTTTAAATCTTTGGTTCAAAAAACTGAAGCCTCCTTATTAATATAATTAAAATTGTATTAACTTTGATAACTGAACATCTGAAAAAAAGCTGTGTACACATCACAGTTAAAATCCTCCAAAGTCATGTACCTGAGATGTAAAATATATAAAGAGGGCAAAAATCTTGAATAAGTTGTGTGCTGATATTGCAATTGCTTAGTGTTAAACTTGTTAGTTAGATAAACTCAAGAGCATGTTTTACCTCCACTCCCCTCTTGTGGCAAAAATGTTGTGGCAGCTCACTATGATTTAAAACAACCTGATGTTTAATATATTGCATTTTAACCTCGGTTTATTAATGCACAATGTAAAGCAAGTAGGCTAAATACTGGACCAGCTTTAAGTATAGTCATGATGATGAGGCTTTATGAGCCTTGATTTCATGCACTTTGATGTTTGTAATTAGTTTGACCACAATCACAAAAAATAACAATCCACTAACTTTTAAATAAAGTTAAAAGGACTAAAAATGGTTAAATATACATTACAATAAACTGTAATACAGAAATAGTAAAGAAGCCAAATTAATATGTAGTTTCATACCGGAATATTTTATTAAATTAATGTCCAATTCCTTTTCAAATTGGTGATCATAGTATGTAAATCACCCTAAAAGGTTATGTGCTTATGGAAACCCAACTTTGCTTTAGTAAAAAAAAAAAGGGTTAAACAAGTAATGCATTAAAAGTTGCCCGGTCTATGTTTTTAGTTGTTAGGACTTTCATCTGTAGAAATGAATTTTCTTCAGCGCTTTAGCATTCACTTCAGAAAAATAAAAGATTAAGAGAAAGTGAAAATAGAATGTGCAAAAATCATAATTTATAATCCTCAAGCTTGATTTAACCCTTTTAACAATTATTAATTGGGAAAAAGTCCAAACTAAATGTTTATCTGTGTAGCATCCTAATTACTTGAAATGTGTTTAAATTGCATTTTTCGAAATTATTTAATTATTGAAAACTCTACAAATATTAAGTCTATTTTGCAATACTTAAACTAATTATTCACTTAATTCACTGTAATAGTAACAATTAGCCTGAATTAGACTAATGGAGTAATTTCAAGATACCAACTAGGCTTTTAAAGGTACATTATCCCCACTGACAAGTGCACCTGTTTTCCAAATTATCTGGATCTGCCTTTTCTTCTTCTGATCCTCAAAACTCCTCAGCAAACAATAACATCCAAGGCTCTACTTTATAAGCCCACTCATTGTGGTCAAATTACTCAATTACTTCAGACACTCCAGCAACCTTTTACAGTCCAAAAACATGCATCTTTTTGTTTCACTGGTCTCTCTAGTAGAGATGATACCAGCATTAATATCAGTACTGGCCCTATTGGTTGTTTTTAAACATATTTGTATCAGTCTGATAAGTAAAAATTGGGCTGATATTAACAACCAATATTGATCTTGATTTATTCTTTTGCTTTTGTTTCGAGGAGGAGGGGGCAGGATCGGTCATGTGGTAATTGTTTGGTCATGCAGCAGTGATTGTGAGGCAGCAGAGAAGCGATGTTAAGAGTCTGTTTAAAGCCATAATGGGAATCTACAAAAAATTATTTGAAGCATGTATTAGTTTCTAGTTTGACATTTCCTTGTTAGTTTTAGTTACTTTTTATCTTTCCATCTTTTGTGCTATGAGCAATGGTTCTCAGGAGTACAGGAGGACCTAAGCACAGATGGGGGCAGCAGGGTAAGTTAAAAAAGATTAGAATAATATTAAGGGGAGAATACTTACAGCCATAAAGTAGGATAAGTCAGAAAGTTTGAGAAGAAATCCCTGCATCCTCAGTATTTTAAGTTTCAGAAAGCTGGATTGCTGATATTCTGAAATTAGTTACTCCATGAAAACACTCTGGTTAGTTGCTGGATTTTCCTGAAGTTATTCTAGTTCTGACGTACATCTGGTCAGTATGGGAAAAACGTATTCATGATATATTTCTTCATTTCAGTAAATACATTATGATTTCAATATTGATTTAGACAATACCAAAGCCTTATAAAGACTATCAATAATGCCCTCAACAATGTACAATTATTATTATTTTATATTTTATAATTATTTAACCCTCAACAATGTACAATTATTTTAAAACTCCAATAGAACAGATTAGAAATATAGGCTTTAGGGAATAAATGGTATAATTATAGACTGTAATGTATGTTGAAATATTGTAAATGCATTTAAATGTCATACCACTTTTATTAAATAAAGGTATATTAGATACAGATTTATTGCTCATCCCTAATAGGCAAAGAAATGCACCACAACATAAAAACCTGACAAACATGAGTCCGGAGGGGTGAACCTTAGAACTTAATGAGGAAAAGTCCAAAAACCTTTAAAGGTAATGATAAAATGAGCAAGAAAGTAAAAGCAAAAACACAACAAATAAAAAATAAGTAAATGAATTCTAAATTATAATATTTTTTCTTAAATTTATTTTATTTAAATACTAAAGGAAATGAGCAGAATTTGAATTTACTCCTTTTTTTATCGAGCCAAGAGCTTTTTGGAATGGTGCTTTCTTGAAAAGGTGACTTAATCACATTAAATGATTTTTTATCTCTTTTCAATCTAGCTTAGAAACCAACAACTCTAAAAGAAAAGTTCTTTGCATTGTGGCTATTCAGCAGCTGGAATAATCTGGAAACACCCAGACATGATTATGTCTACTCAGCTAAATCCTTCTGGAGGACCGTGTCACCCTCAGAGCCCGTTTTGATTAATCACCCTCTTTAGCCATTACAAAATGTTCTTGGACAGCCAACTTGTATGTCGTCATAACAGTTTCATGTAATTTCATACAATAGGCCTTCCATCCCTCTTTGCCCCGTGTGTGTAGCCTGCAACATCTTTCTCAGCAGGATTTGTTTTGATGTATGCTGCAGGGCAAAGCTTCTTAGTGTTTTGTTTCTTGGGACTTGTTACCATGCAGAATACTTGCGTAACCTGACATGAATTTGACTCCTGGTGTTACAGTATTCAGTTTCTGGCCAGCTTCACTGCTGTATGTGTGTTTTTACTATTTATTCACTTTTTTCCCCTTTCTGATTATTTAATGACTTCCATATTCAGATGGAAAATTCACAGCCCTTTCTGATCACTACAGCTTTGATCTCTAAACTGAAATCTTTTCCTCTTTTAAGGATTTACTGTTGTTTTGTAACTCATGACTACAACATATATTTGTTCATGTGGCATCTTGGCCGCAGGAAAGAACTGAAGGGCTGAACTTATCTTCATGCAAATAATGTTGTTTGGCAAAGCCTATTGACTCACCATATGTCAGTCTGACTGAGTTCATCAAAGTGAAGAGGTCCCTCTAGTGGTTAAGATTGGTCATTACACAACAAATACAACCATGTACAAATAAGTGCTGCAAAACTAAGACACGTTTTGTCTGCTTTCAGGATATAAATGTGTGCATTCTAGAGAATTACCCAGAATGCTCCAATCCTCGAGTTTTCTACATCATTCCCTACTTCTGTGGGCAACATCCTCAGTGCAGGTAGATTTACAGTTTTGGTCATGTTTTATATCATTTGATGTAAAAATTGTCTGTGTTCTCACTTTTATTGTGTTGATGTGTTACAGAGAACCCGGAGTGTGGGCTTTGGAGAGAGCCAAGCAGAATGTGCTAGAGAACTACCTCCTCGTTGGTATCTTGGAGGAGCTGGAGGATGTTTTGCTTATGCTGGAGAGGCTCTTACCCCATTATTTCTCTGGAGTCCTCAATATTTACAAAAGCCCAGGTTGGTGCAACCATTCTGATAAATCTCATTAAAAGTGATAGCTACAAGTTTAACTTAAAGTTTAAAATTCATTCTGCATCATTCTATACATTCTGCGGACGTATTGTTTTTGAAAAATTCATGGTTTTGATAAAGAAGTTGTAGCTATCACCATTATTCATTAATAAACACAAGAAGCAAGCATTACAACTCTAGATATAAACTGTAATTTATTTGATCAAATACCCTTTTTATTGAGTTCAGGAATGTTGTTCACAGTGATAAATTGGGAAAAGTTTCCAAAATTACAGATAAAAGGAAATACAGATGAAAATTTATCAAAGTCTAACAGTCTAACACTCATTTCAGGCATCTATTTAGAACACAATTGCTTCCATGGAAAATAATAGTAACAGCAAAGTCTCAAACTGAGATTAGATTAGATTATACTTTTTTTGTCAGACATTTAGATAAAATCCACCTTGGATGTCTGTTTAGCTTCAGTAGAGCCAACCCGATATCCTGCTTAGAAGACCTTTGGGGAAAATAGATTAGCATCCTTCATCTTTTCTTGTGTTGCTAATAAATCACCACACATCAATGCAAAATGTTGCCTTCAGATAGGCCAAATCTTAACAACAATTTGCTTTATTTTGAAAAATATAATTAGGGTCCTCTTTTTCTTATACCGCATCATTATCCATACATGTTTATTCCATTTGTGGGTTAGGATCCAAATGGCGCCTTTTTCGTATGTAAATAAGAGAATTGCTTATGAAACAGGCTTAGAAAGTGGATTAGAATATTTAATGTGCTTGTTTAGCTTGATATGTGTAAACACATTTTGATTATGTAAACCTAGATGTCTTTTCTTTTTTGCTTTTTCCTTTCCTATCAAAGAGTATCGAAAAATGGGGAACTTAACCGGTACAGTCCGTAAGCATACGCCCACTCTGGAGGCCCTGCAGGTTCTGTACCACCGCATGCGCTACGAGTATGAGTTCTACGACTTCATCCGTGACCAGTTTCACCTCATGAAGAAGAAAATAGGGCTGAGGTCCGCCTCCCATCCTCCGGCCTACCCGCCTGATTTCTTGCGTAAACTAGCCCTTCGAACACCAGAACCTTTGGATGAAGATGAGGAGTTGGACTCAGACCTTGAGGATGCCAACAGGTGGCTGGACCATCCCTGATGACTGTGTACACAGTGGATGAGGCCAAATAAAAGATTACTCTAAGACTGCCTAAAGAAGGCATGAGGCAGCCAGAGGAATCGTGGATGTTTTATCCATCTTTTGGATGTCGGCACCTTTATTTTTGAGAGTTCAATTTTCTGTCTTCAGGCTCTTATTGTGAAAGGCCCAGCACTTTGGACTTGAGGAACTGAAAGAAACAAAAAAATATCTATTTAAAAGCTGGCCAAGGACAGATGGGAATAATAATAAGCTCAAATCATTTTATGAATTGTTTTTACTGGAGCTTGTTGAGAGGGTTTTATGATCTTTATTGTTTTAATCTCCAGGAGAGATTAGAAAACAAGTGTGTTGGGAAATACATTAAATGTCGGAGAAGACTTCAGAGACAATTCCAAAACTTTTTATAAAACTGCTTATGTTATAAAAACTGGTTTGTGACGTGGATTAGAGACAAGTGCCATAATCTTTGTTTGTATATTAGCTGTCCAGAAGTGCCAAATCTTAAGGGTTTCCATTAAACGTGAGACAAGAAGTTATGTGCGCACAATTGGTATGAGCTGTGAAATCAGTTGTTATAACATAAGTTTATAACATTTAAATACATTTCAATATTTTATCAGGTATGAATGAGGGTTAAACCATATGCATCTATTATGAATTCAGAGAATTCCACCTAGATGTGCACGAATCACTGAGTTGGACTGTGCAGACAGAGTATTTAAGAATAGTTTTGTAATTTGGAAATACATCTCCTTGTTAGTAAGGCAAGGATATGAGTTGCATGCTAAAAGTATTTAGGGAGCCTTATTTTAATTCCAAAGGTGAAAAAAATCTAAAGTTTACCAAATAACAGTGTTCCGCTGTGATGTTTTTTTGAAAATGTGTAAATATCCTGCAGATTTATTTTAATAACGCTTTATAAATATCTGCAGCAAAATGAGGGATTTGATTGAAACTGGACAACATTTTGCATCTTACTTATGTCCAAGGATTGCTTGCAAAGTGAGAAAGTACTCATCCTACTGTCCTGAACCTGTCTTCTTGTTATTGTTTCATTAATGTTTTCATATCAATTTAATTTATTATTTTGTAATCCTTTGCATTCAAGATAAAATTCTCAGGAAGGAAAACATTGTATGATACCTTCATCATATGTATCATGTTATAAGGTCATGAAGCTGTACAAGTCTTACCAATGTTTCTACAGGTGAAAACAACGAATCCATTCCATAATTTTAAGTCCTTAAAATAAATGCCCTCTAACTTTTGCAGCTAATTTGGCTGATAATGTATTTTTGCACAAATGAATAGTCATTAGTTGTAGTCATCCTGCCTAGATTTCCTTTCTAAAGCAACCTTTTTGAAGCAGGATGTCCAGTGTCAAGGTATTTATCCCCCTCTGCAGGTCTTCCTCTCTCATCACAAGAGAAAACCTTCATACTACCACTTTTTTCACCCCTTTCTCTGCTAATATCTTTCTAAAGTTGATGGATGACAACATTTTAGGTCAGAGAATTATGTTTCACTGTCTAAGATCTTTCAGCCTGTTTCATGATATCAGGCTAATATAAGGAATCCGTTTTTTTAATTCTACAGAACTGGCAGTGATAAAGCATGGGTGTGGCAAGTGAAACTGAAATCAGATATAAAAGAAAAAATAAGTTTGGATAGCCACATTTTAGTTTGCTGGTCTGATACAGAAATTAGCTTTATTTCCCATCTGTGGACAGTCTTAACTGTAGCAGATTGCTTTAAATTTTCCATCCACGCAAATGTAAACACAGGTACACACAGACTTGCAGGTAATTCATGGGCAGTTTTCCACTTAGAAGCTGAATACAAAGATTTGCTTTATGTGTAGGGTGGTGCAAGGAGAGTGAACATTCTGCTGCTTCAGTTTAACCTCGTCAAACAGGAAGCAGTGAGAGTATATGAGATGGTCACATTAGATCTTAGAAGTAATTTCACAAGTTTAGATTTAATGAAACAAGCTGCCCATTTGGTTATTTATGAAACAGTATTTATTTAGATTAATGTTGCTCTTCTCAGTATCAGTGTAAAATACGTTTCCTGAAGCAGAAACAAATAAAACCGTATAACAAATGTTCTGTATTCATAAAAAGGTCTGCATGACAATTATTGTTATTTTGTTACAAAAATAGCAAAGAAGCTATTGGTGCAAAAACAATCCTATGATTGTAGAACTGGATTTTGACCACCATTGCTTCCATTTCATGATCGAGCCCCCTAATGCTGACTTTGGCCTGGAGACTATATATCACCTCACAACTGGAGTTTGTTCCTGGATTTGGTCCAAACATCTGGAGATTCTATCCTGACCCCCGATCACACACATGATGTGCATTTCTCTGAGTAGATCTAGCACATAGACTGAAGACAGAATATAAGCACATGAAAAACTTAACTAAGTTTCAATAACAGGTAAAACTAACAAAACACACAAACAAACAGAACTTATTTGAGGTTCGTGAGGTAAACCCTTCAATAGCATTATGGCCAAGGAAGAAATGAGGCAGTCAAAATGATGTTAAACTATAATACTTTTGGTATGCTAGTTTCACAGTTGTCTGAATGCCCTGAGATGATGTAGTACCTAAAACTGCCATTTAGATAAAAAAGGCACTTACCATATTATCATACATTCCTTGATGCTAAAAGGTCAAAAACTGATTTGTGAATCAGTCAGTTTATTCTTTTTAACTTGGCTAATTATAAACATGTTGAGTTTATTGGCATGGCTGTTTCTCCTAATATTGTAGTCTTTAAAAATCAGCATCAAATACCAAAATAAGGCTAAAATTGATCTAAAACTATTATGAGACATTTTCCTGTGGTCTCAGAGACACATACTTAAACATCACGCATGCATACTCAATCGATCACACAAAAATATTATTACATGTAAGTCAAAGAGGTTTGTTTAAAACATTCTCAGGACTCTGTCGTACTAAACTGTTGGTCACTTTGCAAAGCAAAATGTCAACAACAAAAAAAAAACTCATTTCAAGCATTTTGATGAAAGCTTTTTTTTCTTTTTTCTTTCCAATCCAGTAAACCTGGGATTGTTTGCTTGTCTCTCATTCCTCAGTTTTTTTTCCCCTCCAAAATTTTGCCCTGGTTTCCAAGCAGCATAGCAGCTCAGGCCTTAGCTTCGTGTTTGTTCAGCTCCAACCCATCCTCTGCATCTTTGTTATCAGTGGTTGACTTCTTCTTGCTGGGGTCACGTCCAAGAGATTCAGCCTCTTCCAAGGTGGAGGGGAGAGGTTTGCCCAATGTCTCGGGTAAGAGCAAGGTCAACACACCAATGATGAATGCCAGGATTCCTACAATGAGCTGCAATAACAATGTAATAAATTAATAAGCTGTATTAAGGAAGCATAAAAATTGAGATGCCAGGTGACCTGGAGATCAAGATATATACTGGTTAATAAAAAGGTGACCTTTTGATGGTAAAGCTGTAGTAACTATAACTCTAGTCATATTATCTAATTTACTAAGACGGTGTTGTTTGTTTTGAGCTTTTACAAAAATCTGGCATAGACTGTTCCCCTCTTTATTGTCTGCCACATATTAAAATATGCATATCATCCCTCCAGTATTTAGGACACTCTAATGCTTACTTTCTTCATAGTCATAAAAGAAAAAATACTCAAAGACAAAAATGCTAAATGGACTTTGACTCCTGTTCTTCTTATTTTAGGGGTGTAATTTGATTTGCATCTGATTAGTAGATCATCTGTGCTCATGCTACCGAGTTTGCATGCAAAGCTTTAGTAAATCAGGCCCTTAGATTTTCTCTGAATAGTTTGCAGAACTAATGTTGTGTATACCTGAGGTAGATAGACCCAAACATCAGCCAGGTAAACGCAGAAAGGAGCCACAACACTGCCAACACGGCACATCATGCTGCCAGTACCTACAGCCAGGGACCTGCAGAAGGAACGTCCACAGAATTGACATGTTTCCATTCATATCACCTGATCGAGATTGATGGACATCAAGAATTTTATTGGGGCACGCCAATCCAAGCTCTGATTATTGTATAATGTTTTGGGGGGTTTTATGTGAAGAAGTACCTGTTAAAATAACCCATGATTGGATGTTTTCTCTATGTTTGAATAATTTTTTTTCTTACCTGATGACAGTTGGGTAAAGCTCACAGGAGTACAGGTAGATTAGACCAAAGGCAATCGCCACAGCAAACTTCCCGATCATACTGAGAGCCACAACCAGAGCGTCTATGTCCTACAAAGATGACAAAATTGTTTTATGTATACATCTGGATGCATGAGGACGTTTAGAGTTTAAACACTAACCAGCCAATGGTGTTTTGAAAAACATCTTACAATCAAATCTGCTTAGTTTGCAGATTTAGTGGAACAGTGTATTAGTCTTATAGTTTCCATGAATTCATTTACCGGCACAAACAGTTGTTTTATCACGTGTACTGTGACTGCATGCTAAACCGTGTGCTTGTTTACAGTATAGCAGTATTCTGTGTTCTCTAAAGCAAAACATCTTATTTCTGTCAAAGAGCTCACTTATGGAAGGTGGGAGTTTTTCTTCCCATGATAAGCACGGCCAAATTTCCCCTGAAAGTCTAAACATAGTGTTAAATGTGCAGTCAAAACTTGGCTGTCATTCCCAGTTCGAAAACATACATGCAAGGCTTTGCGAAACCACTGAGATAAAAACAGATGTTCAGCTTTACACCTCTCGGATTAGTAAAGTGGTGTGTTTGCAATAACTGTAAAAGCACACATGGTAACCAAGGTTATGCAGGCTTTTTTTGTATAATTTCACCAGTGTGATTAAATAACTTTAGGTATTCTGCTTAATATCTGGTGATTTTGCAGATGTCTTTTCCTTTCTCTGTAATATAACAAAAAGATCCAAGTTATGCACCAAGAAAAGTTTGAAAGTGACCCAGTAGATTTTTACCTAGATTGCCCAATTTGTTGTCCTAAAGTCAAAAATCATGCTTTTTCACCAATTTGAGACCAAACCAAACTATTCAAGGTTCGGACTAACTGAAGTTGGTTGAACTGACTGATGAAGGTACTTTTGTCATTTTCTATATCTACAGTGTGGATAAAATGTAGTCAAAGGACACACTGAGAATTAATAAACTTTAGAAACTAAACTATATTTTCTAGGAGGTATTTTCAAGAGATATATCTGCAGTCCATTCATGCCACAAGATGACTTGAGAGAGTGTGATTTTCAGCACAAAAGCCTTAATGGAATATAGCTAAGTTGTTCTGTTTTATTCTTGATAGATTTCATCCTTTAGAAAATACCTACTTTGGAAATGTTGGCAACTATTTGGAAATCCCAGAAGGTAGGGGACTGCATTCTCTATATATACAAGGTGATCAATGTTGAACCATCGCTACAAGTTAAAGCTTCTCTATTGTCTAAACTTAAGCCTGTTTCCCACTGAAATTAGCAGGTTAACGTAGGTTTTTCAAACACGGTTCGACCCACTACCAGTTGACATTTTGCTCCCTCCCATACATAAAATAATCTGGGTCTGACCCCCCGTTGGCAAGCCGCATGGTCTCTGTCCCCCCACCGCTGCATGTGCGGTGGCGATGTGATTTCACCAGTGCGACAGAAGTGAGGAAAGTAAACAATGTAGAGTAACATGGAAGGGAGTCAGGGCGTAGTAAGTGTAAGTGTTTGGCTCTTTTGCACATCCAAATATCTCTCATCAGTGCTGCACCGTGTTTATCGAATGCTTCTAGGGTTGTTTTGGCTTGTTGGATCAGACGCGACGGGCGCGATGTCATGACGTATAAATTAGCAGGTCAACCCGTTATTAGATGTTTTTACTGTACGCTGATCGGAGCCGAGCCGTTTGAAGGCGATTGTAACCCAGGTCGCCTGCTGAGTCGTTTCACACGGGTCGACGTGGATCAGTGAGTTGAACCCTATGCCGCCAAAAGTCAGTTGTTACTGGGTTTAAACTGGTTTTTCAGCCCGTGGGAAAGGGGAATATGATTTTCATCTACAAGTGATTTTGCACACCTTTAACTTCTCTGACATATATTAGAACTAATGATATTTCTTGTGAAGCTAATCTATAGTATTTGTTCTTGTATATATTCTTGTGAGTAGACCCAGAAAATGTAGAAACAGAAAAAATACATTTTGTGTGTCCAATTTCTACTGCTCTGTTAGTATTTATTCACCGTTATGTCTGACTTGCTTTGTTCCAAATTGCTAGTCAAAGGTTATATTTACTCAAATGTTAAGTGCAGGCTGTTTGCTAGAGCAACCCTAAACATGAGTAATGTGGGTCAGAGACCAGATCACAAGCACATTTTAGACTAGAGGTCTTATATATTACAGTAGAAAGCAGTACCCATCCAGAACCTCAGAGTACTGACTTTAAACTAAACAAAAAAAATGTGCAAACAGAACCATTCTAGGTATTAATGCAGCACCGTTTTCTGATTCTGCTTTCATAAAAACAGTTTAGTAAAGTTCACGTCACTACTTTATACATTGGTTCAGCTGTAGAACACAATGCTGTTGGATGAATCTACTGACAATTTAAAGGAGGTCTGATCTGTCACATTATAGTACAACTTTTAGCAACATTGGAGCTTATAATGTGCAAAAGCATCTGCATACATACAGCAGGAACCACGATAATGAGCATGCAGGCAACCCCAGCAAGGATTAGAGCTGGAGCACATGTCTTCTTCCTCCCAATCCGATCCATTGCAAAGCAGCCAACCAGATAAGAGGGGAGTTCCACTGCACCTGGAAACAACCAGTCACAGCAGCCATGTGGTCAAAGGTTTGTCATGCCACTGACACAGTGATATTTAATCTAGGAGATCTAAATAACCATGTTTGACCAGTGGCAGAGACTTCAAAGCCCAAAAATACAAGAATAAACAAATTGGATATTTTATTTAAAATATTATTTTAAATTGTAAAAAAAAAAGGTAATTAAAGGTGTGCTTTAACCAATAAATCTGAATGGAACCTAACCTGGCAAATAAGTTCAACCACTGAATTTAAAAGAAACTAAAAGACCAGTATCTGTATATTCTCTGAAAACTGACAGTGAACATTTTGTTCAGCTAAACTGAGAAATCAAGTTTAGTCAATGAACAACTGCAAGTAAACCTAATCTGCATTTTATTTGAGAAAAGAAAGCCCTGTTTTTCTGTTTTTGTACGTACTGGTAGCTCACGTAAAGAGATAATGAGACCTCGAAGCGACCCTTTTCTCTGAGAATAAGATATCATTGCATCTGTGCATCTGTGATCTGTTCAAGAAATCTTGTTTCCTTTATTAGATACGATGCGGAAACCATTTAACTGAGGACAGTTTTTGTTCATTTCTGGCTCTGTTACCAATAAACACAGCTGTAAACAACCCTAACTTGGACATCAGCAGCACATGTTCTCACTCACATCAATGAAGTATTGTAGAGAAACGTTAAGGCACCACCAACTAAAACTATTATGAAAGTGAACAAATGTAATTATGAAGTTAAAGACAAACACAATATTCTCAACATTTTGAGAAAGAGTCCTGTAATACATCTTTAGATCATTTAAATTTAAAAAGGGAATGCCTCTGGGTTTTTGTATGATGTGTAGGATTTTAATTCAAAACTATTTTGAAACTGCTACATGGAAGAATAGATTTATTAAGTTATTCATTGATTGTATTTTTTTATAGTTCCCATTGCTATTTTTGTATCTAGAAGTATTTCATTTTGATCTGAACATGAAAAAAATGAAAGCCATTTTCTCAAAAAGTCCTGTCCCATTTATGAAAGGTGTCACATGAAATACCTTCCACTTTATCTTAAAACAGCCCTATATAAACAACGAAATACATCTACTATTAGTTCATGACTATTTTTGTATATAACTTTCAGTGACAATACTGTAATTATTTTTTGCCTTTCTTTAACATTTAAAGATTGCCTCAACTGCTTATGTTATAATTTTAATGCTTTTCATACAGTCTGTTAACAATTATCAAAAAAAAATATTTATTTCTTTGATCTGCTTCTAACATTCTCTATGTGCCGTGAAGTGAATCTTTATAAAAGAAGGTAACACATTAGCATGAGATAACATATTGGTCAGTTTTGGAACAATTGAGCTGCAGTTGTTTAAATTCTGTACAGACAGCTGTTTGACAGTGGGAGGTTTCTCTACGTTTGTATGTTATATACTCTAAGTGCAAATTGTGTATTCCATCTTCGTTTTTGCAATAGGTGATACACACACAGCAGGCTGGTTTAGCTGTAAATCTAATCGTTAATGCAGCTGTGTCAGATGTTTAGAAAGATAATGCTAAAGGTACTAATAACAAAATGTACATATTTTTTATACATCATTGAATCAACGCATTCAAATCAAAATAACATGCATTATAAAACAAGGATTCAATTCTGATTAAAAAGATTACACTTTTCCAAAAGCTCTGAAGGGTTAGGGTTTCTGAAATGGATATATTTAATGTATTGCAAAGTCTATTACTGATTTGCGATTTTTTTTTAAAGTAAAATTTTCATTCAATTTCAATTTCAGCATATATTTTCATTAGGTGTTCTTGAAAAAAACGTTGACTTCATTCTAAGTTATTTCTTAACACAAAAAGGTGCCTTTCCTGTGCACATTTAAATCACTCCAACAGACACTCACCAGCAAGGAAAAGATTAAGATACTGGTTTCCTCCCAGATTAACTGAGCCTAAAGAGAACACATAGTAGCCCAAGCTGCCGATGAACCAGATGGCCCACACTGTGCACGTACGGCCCGCCATCCTCCAGCTACCAAACAGGTCCAGGATGGATAGCTTCTTCTCTGGCTGCGCAGGCTTCTCCTCTTCCTCCCGCTCTAACAGTGCTTTGCCGTTCTCCAACTTCGCCGTCTCCAGGAGATCCTCTGCCTTGAGTCGACACTCGAGCCCGTTAACGCGGGCTATCATGTCCAGCAGGGCCTGAGTCTCCTTGTAACGACCCTTGGCCATTAAATAGAAAGGTGTCTCGGGGAACTTCCAGCAAAAAAGCAGAAAGGGCGAGGTGCATACAGAGAGGATGATCTGGTAGATCCACCAAACTCGGACCAGGTAACCAGTCAGAGCCACCACCATGATACCGACTGCAAACGCTGCATGGATGTGCATGGAGGTCCATGTGCGCACCTTGCTGCCAGTGAACTCTGTCACGTACACAAATACAACAACCAGGTAGCCACTGGACACCTATCAACAGGAAAGAGAAAGGGAGAAAGGAGAACATAACAGAAGAAATTGCTTTTACAGTGATCACAGTAAAGATAGCAAAGAATTAAAAAATATTAATGGGTTCTTTAGTCACTATTGTGGCAAAAATATAAACTGTCAACTTGTTAGGTGTTCAAATGTTGTCATGTTTTTGAGGCCACACACTCAACTACTCGAAGTTTAAATGAACCACACTAATGCACAGTAGAATGAAGCACAGTGTTTAAATGAAGGCAACTGAAAATTCTTAAAAACTTGCCTAAATTTTTTCTAATTCTCTAAATATTTGTAAAAAGTTAGTTCTTATTCTTATTGGTAAAACCTTTCATAACATAATGTGTCCTTTTTATTATCTGACAGTAGGGCAGTCAGTCGTCAAAGCTGAACTTCACAGCTTTAAAGCTGTAAGGTTACAGTTGTGAGGATCTGAACGTCTGTTTCCATGTGAAAAACAACAGCTGTAGCTGATGAGGAGTAGAAGGGGCCCCGGGTAAAAGGAGGCTAATGTAAGATTTCCCTTCAGTTTAACTTGCTGCCATTTGTTTTCAAGCCTATAAATTCTTATTTTCACATGTTTTTTTTTAACATACTGTAAATAGTATGTAATTTTCTGTAACTTGTGGATGTTAAACATGCCAAACTTCCTGCCATATTAGATTCTATTTAATCCTAAACATGCTTTGCATGTCATTTAAAAGAACGGGCCAAACCAAATACAAAAATAGTAGGGTTACATTTTTAACGCCATTACATAGATGTTTGCTTAATGGGCAGGAAAAGATCCGGATTATAATGTGAGACTATTTAGCCAAACCTTTTGTTCACTCACATGATAACCCATGTACATGTGATTTTTGACATCTTGCTGAAGGGATGGTTATGTATAGCCAAATGCAAATAAAGCAGTGAGGAAAAACAGGAAAATTAGGACTAAGAATGCAAGTATTATATAATGCTGTATTTATGGGGAAGTATTAAAAAGAATAGAGTAATCTGGGGCGTTAAATATAGATCTTCTTTATTCCAATTTTATTTTTACAAGATTTCACAACACTACTACCGACTTTCAAGCATACTCTGAACTCTTATTCATTTTCCACATTATCTCTACAGTAGACAAAAAGGATCCACAGTTTTCCCATTTTTTGGGTGGACTAAATTTTTATTCAAGGGCCTTACTCTGACATTTATAAGAAAAATCTTATACAACCAATCATATTGTAAAATTCACCCAATTAGTGAAAACTTCTTTGAGTTAAACTTAAAATAAAAACAAGCGTTCTCTAACAACCTTAGAGATTTGTCCAAGAACATTTGTTAACAAACAGTACATTAAAAAACACATATAAAGGGATTCAGTGCTATTGTGTTCTGCGTTTGAGGAACAACAAACACTCTCCAGACGGTGGGATAACATGATAAGGTGACTTATATTACCAATTAGTCTAATTGAAACACAGCCAAACTAACATTTGCCATGTCTTTTTTTTCCCCTGAGTTCTGTTGAGTAACTAAAAGCCAGCCTGTTATTTATTTTGTCAGCTGTCCTCCAGATCCACTTATGCCCTACTGCACCTTCCTTTGATAGCTTTATCTTGGTTTTCCTCCTGACTTCTTCCACCAGTGTTAGAAAAACAAATATTTTTTCTCTTAAATCTTCATTCTAAGTTAAACAGGCTTTTGATATCATGATATTTAAGCTTCATTAAACAGATAACCGAGATATACCATATAGCAGGGGTGCTTAGGTCCAGTCCTCAAGAGCTACCATTCTGTAACTTTTAGTCACATCTCTTCTCTAAAAAACCTGAATCTAAAGGCTCAGTCCCCTCGTTTAGTTCAGCAGAGGTATAGTATCGAGCCACTCATTTGATTCAGGTGTGTTAAAAATGGGGCACATCAGAAAGTTGCAGGATAGTAGCTCTTGAGGACTGGACTTGAGCACCCCATCTGTAGAGTATATTAAACATGACCTTTTCAGACCTAAAAACAGTTTGTTCTTATTTTTTGTTGTGGCATTGCGTTGCAAAGATGTTTTTAAGAAGTTGACAAAATGTGAGGTGGGATTGGTATTTCCTGGTAAACCCTGAACTTACCATGGCAAGCAGAAAGCGCAGCACCACAAAAAAGTAATAGTTGAGAGAGAAAGCCACGGCCACCCCGAGTCCAAACTGACACAGGCTTGTAAACATCATGATCTTCACACGACCGACTCTTTTTGGAGAGACAAAACCAAAGAGTGGAAAAGGGAGTGGACAATGAACTTGGACACAGAAATAGAAGATATTACTTGTTCAGTTAAGAATTGTAGTAAACAGCATTTACTGTGTGGTGGTCTAGTGATAGGTCTGGTTACAACCCTACATGCTGCTAATATGGGTTCCCAAACAAGAGACTTACACATATTTAGAAATACCTAGGTTTAAAAATATTCCACAATAAGCATGATTTGGAAATTTTCTTTCTTTCTTTCTTTCTTTCTTTCTTTCTTTCTTTCTTTCTTTCTTTCTTTCTTTCTTTCTTTCTTTCT
>JAUZNJ010085347.1:0-23279 GCA_034780135.1 Jordanella pulchra
GCCTGGTTCTGCTGGAGGTTTCTTCCTGTTAAAAGGGAGTTTTTCCTCTCCACTGTCGCTACATGCATGCTTGGTGCGAGGGATTGCTTTTAAATTAATGAGTCAATGCAGTCAGCTGGTTTTCCTTAGAAAACTTTTAACTAATCTGACTGTGATTTGAATGAACTGTCTTTGTGAAGTGCCTTGAGATGACATGTGTTATGATTTGGCACTATATAAATAAACTGAATTGAAAATTGAATTGAAACCAGCCTGTACTACAGGATCGCCCTTCAGTCTCACCAGGTTTCCTTGATCAGCCAGGGGCTCCCTGATCACCTCCCTCCTCCTGATGTGATGCTCAGCGGTGGAGTTTAGGGCTGCAAGACTTTGTGATGCTGGAGCCTGAAGCTGAGTCCAAATAGGATCAGGGCAAAAAATAAATCCCGATTCTTCCTCTACTTCAGGCAGTTAGTTTGTGTTTCTTACCTTGAGTTTCAGTGCATTAAAGGTTGTTTTCGAGGAGCAGCTGAGTGGGCCCATGGTGATCACCTCCACAGGGTAGAGCAGAGCATGGCCACGGGCCCTCAGGGGACATCTCACCTCTAACGTCGTCCGGCTCACCTCACTGGGGCCGTTATTCACCAACTGAGAGACGGCAGTTTGAACAGAGAATATCTAAACAACACCAGCGATGGTGGGGAGAAGAACAGCTAAGAATAAGAGCCATAAATCATATCATACCTCGTAAACCTGCTGAAGCTCGGGGCCAACGTCCTGCTCCTCCCCCAGAATGGGACGAGCTGCCCAGTTGGGAGGGGGGAAGATGACTTTGTCCGGCCGAGAAACCCTGAGGGAGCCACAGTCACAGCTTAGCTGCAGCCCTGATCATTCCCACCAAAGAAAGGAGGTAGTGAAGGCTCACCCCTGCAGGATCACAGCAGCCTTGGCAGCAACCTGCACCTCCAGCAGCACCTCGTTACTCTCAGAGTTATTGAAGTTTTTACTGCAACAATTAACAGACATTTTTCAACTAAATGGAACAAAGATGTTTGACAAAGACGAGTTACTCTAAGCAAACATCTGAAACCTGCAGCTCTTTACACCCTCTTCATCACTTTGCCTAAAAGCGATGAAGAACTAGACATGTTTTGAACAGATATGATAAATGCATGTTTATCATTTTCTCCTTTGGCTAACTGCATTGAATTTCCTAAATAAATTGGCTCTAGTTTCATCAGAAAGATATTGTTTATCTAACATACTTAGAGCAGGTCTTGTAAGTCAGTGACCCGATGCGATCAGCTGGTTTTCTTGGACAGAAACTTTGAACCAATCTGACTGCCTGATCTTGTTGAACTGTTTCTTTAACGAGCCTTGAGATGACATGTGTTGTTAATTGGCACGATATAAATAAAATGAACTAAAAACTTTTTCAAGTAGGATAAATGTTGTTTTATTAGCATTTTTTTTCCCCAAAATATCAGCAACCCCTTGAAAAGTATTTATTCTCTTTATGTGACTCTCTTTTCCTTCATTTTAAAACCTTACATTTAAAACGGACCAGTGATTATTTAAAAAGGTCCAATCTGCTGTGGTCAATATTTAATCAGTTAAAAGGTCCTGTAATGTAATGTTTGCGCCTTTAAACAAGTTTTATCAGTTTGACTGAAGTCAATCAAGGTTCTTTGTTCTGCAAACAACCTTTAAACTTTAACGATGGAGACCATGATAATTATTTACATCCTTAAATATAAGATATTCTATTCGATTTGACAAATAAACCTGTTTGTAGAAGTTGATGAGCTGAAATGTAGTTTGAGACTCTATATATGTAAACTCTGTTGTAACTTTTCTCTTGTTTAAAGCGGATTAAATCACAGGTCTGCTTGAGCCCCGATAAACATTATAATTCTCCTCATAGAGCCACTCTAAATAAATGTTTTGTGTGTTCGGACTCAATGTGACACAGAAAATAAATAAATAAATCTAAATGTTGACCTTTTTTAAGCACATAAATGTCTTTGGTCAAAACTGGCTGTAATCTAGATCTGTTTCAATGAATCCACGCTCCCAGCAGCATCTTTCACACCAGCCTGGTTGTTTATTTTGGCAATAAATGTTGGTTTTTGTGCCACATGTACCTCAGTTTCACTGGAACTGATGGTAAGAAGACTGTGAGCTGAACTGAGTCTGTAAACGCTGGTCAGCGGCTTCAAGTTAAAGCCCCGCATGAAAAAGTCACAGCTTCAGAAATGTAGTGTTCTGTTGTACTGTTATTAGCATGTTTTTATTTTCTGATAAATGTCATCAGAGAGTAATCAGATCGTCAGACGACCCATCAGTCTGCGCCCCAAACTTTCCCTCCATCTTGTTCATCAGCTACAGCTTGAGGGAAGAAGGTTTCCCCTGTGTGCATTCAGAAAGCAGCAGCCAGAGAAGCAATACAGTCAGTAAAACATCTGTAGGAGCTTCACTCAGCACTGTTCACTAAATCGAAGGTGAAGTTTGTCTTAAAATGAACAAGAGAACTTTCCAGCTGAAAGCAGAAAGCTTAATGAATTTGTTGGCATTTGATTAATTTTAAGTGAAGGGAGAAAATACCAAATACCAAGAGCCAAAATCTGCCCTCACTTTGGAAGCTGTTCGCTCATTCCAGAGTAAACATGAATCCCACCAAACAGTGTCAACCTACCTTCGTATTTGGAGCTGGAACTGGACAACGTTCCGCTCGTCTGTCAGTCTGGGCACAGTGAACCGAAGACCGGCCCATAGCTACACATGGAAAAAAGATGCACTCAATTCTAAGCAGCCAGGCCTCTTTTTTTAACCTTAGATGTTCATCAACGAGTCGATGAACATCTAAGGCAAACTGTACGTATAAAGTGAATCACAGCATGCAGCGTTGTCCGGTTCTTACGCTGGTGCCAGACTTCATAGGGTTTCCCAGATCGCACAGCAGACAGCGTGTCTGGTTATGGACCTCGTAGCTGCATGTTAGCTGAGTCAGACTCTGAGAGGACACACAGGACAAAAAAACGAATAAAACTGATCATTTTAGATGGTGCTTCAGACACTGCATCACATTTTCACCTGGTCTGCAACTAAAATCAGGCAAAATGATAAAAACCCAAACATTTATTATTTAAACTTGCTTTACAATGACAACATATCAGAGATTCAATACAAATACCCCATTGTTTCGTGCAATCCCGCTGTAGTCAGCTTCAGGGGGCAGCACCACGTAGAGCTCTGCTTCATAAGCCCCTCCCTCTCCCTCATTCCTGGCATTAAAAATCAGGCTTAAGGTGTTTTCATCACCCAGGTAGACCTCTGATTTATCACTGGAGAGAAAAGAACAACAGCATCACCAGCATTGATCCAACAAGTTAAACAGCAAAATACTTTTCATCTCTATCAGTATAGTCATTGGAAAATATGACTATATATCTATATTCAGCTCATCGATGTTTCTACAGCTCTCTGAAGGTCCCATTACGGCGTGGTAACTCATTTTAACACTGAGTGTCAGGTCGTCCTTGTGCAGGTTGGATGTCCAAACATATTTAGTTAGATCTAAAATGTCTAAAGAAAACTCTGATTGTTGATTCATAACTTTCCAAACCTGAGCTGTGCTGCCAGGAACCAGGTACCTTATGACCCACAAGATGGAAAACTGGTTATGAAAAATGAATGAATTCTGGAAACACTTCAGAATTATAATTCATTTTCTGGTGGACATCCTGTTCTGTCATCCAGACTCTTTTAGCAGAAACACCAAGAAAACAAACAAGCATGCAAACATAATGGGTTTCATTTTTATTGGGCAATTACTTGATTTGCTGTTTGTCATAACAGGTCTCCCTCCATCTCCTATAGAGATGGTCTTAAGCTAGAATTACATATGTTTGTTAGCGTCGGCCGCTTTACATGCAAAGTCTTTCATGGACGTAACCTTGAGGGGCGTCCAAAAGTCTTGCTGTCTGGTGGGGCGCCTCTAGAAGCCTTCTGTTTTCGGTTTCCAAGCATTGATGCGCATCAAGTGTGTCCAAAGGACGGAGTGAGTGAACCAGTGATAACAAAACCTAATAATAGTCTCATAAATCCTTTAATCAAGTACTTTTAATAGACACCATCTGGAAGCACCTTGTGAAGGTGGGTTGGTTTTTTTCTCTCTGTTTAAACCAGAATAAGCTCATAAGGACGTGGTTTCCCCAAAGTCTGTTTTCGATCCATTTCCTGTATTGACATCAATCCTGCAGATCAACTTTAGCTGGAAGAGAGGATACTAACATCAGCTCGCCTCGTTACCCCCAGTCCCATCTCTATTCCACCAGTCAGGGACTTAGCTGCAGTTGATAAATGTTGCTGCTTATGTGCAACTTTATTAGTTTCGTAGGACACAGGGAAATGATGGTTAACGAACCATGGCTAACTGCTAATGTTGCTAATGCTACATCCATTTGAGCATGCATGCACACAAGGTAAATGGTGTGCTGTTTTTAGCTTGCGGTTTGTAAGGTACACGCCCCTCTGGATTTGGTTACAAATTTATGTAAAGGGAGAAAAGCCACTAGGAAAATAAAATGTTTTGTCCTCCAGATGTTTTGTCTGTGCGTCTCATTTCTGCATAGAACATATGGGCATCATGCATAAATGAGCCGTAGGCCCTGTTTAGTGGTTGCCACCTGGCTTTCTGATAGTTCTGTGTTACTGCCAGCAGATGGCGCCATATTTATTTATGTCTGCTCATTGCACCCAGATCTGGAACTCTATTTAGGCTCAAATAGGACAATCTAAAAGGACACACTATTAGATTGGATGCATGGTGTAAACAATCTTATTTCATCAAGATCAAATGCTGTTTGGTCTCTTTTGCAAAGGCATAAAGCAAGACTATGACCCATAAAAAAGAGCAGTGCTCTCACTACATGTTACCTTTAGTGCGATCCACCAAATTTGAGAAAGATTCTTGGATAGATGACGAATGTTTTCATAAATCTGAGGCAAAGCCTGGCTGACTTGTAATTAAGCCTGTTTGTGGTTCTAGTGACAGTTACCTTCGGGTCGCTGGTAAGAAATGGGCCTCAAACACAGCTTCTGTAATACAACCGTGTTTGTCTATATGGGTATGATGTGGGATTTCTTTAGTTATAATATATATCAGTCCTAGATGTGTTATACATCATGAACTGAACTGTTCCAAAAAAAAAAAAACTGAAACCAAGCAAAGTCAATCTGGAAATAACGGACATAGTTGGACACCAGCCCACTTCACACCAACCAGGACAGAAGAAAATCCATATGTTGGCTGAGTGTAAGTCACCTCCCACTAGTAGAAAGGATTTTAGGAGTCAGATAGTCACATTTATTTATAAATAATCTACTTATAGTGTCTTTACCAAAAAATCCCCATATTCGATCTATTTGATCAATGCAGGGTATAAAACTTCTAGTGTGATTGAGGTTCATTTCATACCAGGAAAGATCTGCTACAAAACCATTAACGTTAACTTGTATGAAATGATGATGGTGCAACATGAGTGGCTCACAAACTGCACAGTGAAACGCAGGAGATCTTCAGGAAGTGATGTGATAAAACTTTTAGGGACACAAAGATAAACTATTGACACATTCATCCAAAAGGACTAAAGGGCAGGAGCACTATCTCTGAAGAGCTGATAATGAAAATCCTTGTGTTGAAACAATCCTTCTCTTCTAGAATCTTCCTTTTTCTGTGACACATCTGTCCAATGATGACCTGGACACCGAGCCAAACCTGACGACTTTGATTTGTTTCAGGAAACCGACCCCCCATGTATTATCCATGTTCCAAGTAACGAGCGCCAGCATATTTTCTGTGTTGTGATAAATTCTCTCGACACCCTCCAGCTGCACCCCCTCTACGTCTGGTGCTATGCTGTAAATCTAGGTTTCCTTCGAGCAGCAGAAGGAGCAAAGCGGTCTGTCCAGGGCCAGAACTGGGGTCTTCTTTCATCCCAGTCCCCCAGTTCCTCCCTTCCCCCCTCGTCTTTGCAGAGTCAGTGACCCTTCTTTAGGTAAAATAACCAGATGATTTTAATTAGAGTACACAGGAAGCAACATTGATGGCATAAAAACCAACTCCCAACAGATGCTAATAGTGAAAAGAAAACTGCAGCCCACCTCTGAGTAGTAACACAACGAATTCAGTTGTCAAGAAAAACACAGGGGGGAATAGAGGACGCTAGTTAAAGCATAAGAAATGCTGAGTGATAAACCTCCGGGTTCAATCTGAATGTCAAATAATCCTTCTTAGAAGAATGTCAGGACAGGGGAGGGAACTACTGTGTTTTACAGCAAAAAAAAAGATGCACATGCTCAATCATTTGAGTTAACGGCTCTTCATGCAAATCTTTGAGTTTTCATGGGAAACTTGTTGCAGCAAAGAGGAATCACATGGTCACATAATTCAAAACACTCCCCAGAACAGAGCTGACTGCCTGGGAGGAGAAAGTCAGAGCCTGTGTGTTTCCTCTTTGAATGGGGGGGGGTATAATATCCCTCTCGTCTCCCTTCACAAACAAAGAATGATTAAGTATCTAACTTATCAGATTGTGCCAAGAGCAGGAAAATCCTTCTGCTAAGTACATAAAGTGGTTATTAGTTATAGAATAACTGCATTTGGAGGTAAAATTATTTGCTCTTCTCTGTGGTAGTGTTAAATGGCTAATGCTCTTGTAAAGATGATCTCTAATTTCTTGCTTACTATGACAGAAACCTTTTTAATATTATTTGATGTAATTAAATGCTCGTGCAGCCATGTTTCAGTTAAACTACACCAGATTCAAATGATGCTGCTCCATCGTTTTATATGAAACTCTGGTCTTTCCGCCTGTATATGATGCCCTGTTTCATGTGTTCATGTTTGCATTGGTTGTAACTTTCTGCTTCATCCATTTGCTAGTGACTCCAGCTAAGGCCACTGCAGGAGAGGAAAACCGATATAGTTACTTTAGCAGTGTGCACCATTAGTAAACACAGTGGTTTATTAAATATTGCACACAACTGCACTTGTGAAGAACTTAAAAGTTTTTTTTTTAAATTAATTATTTATTGATGGATGTAGCATAGCTTCCTGTGAGTACATTTTCAATGCATCAGAGATATACTTGGTGATGTCACATGTAGCAATTAGTCTGATTTTAGAGTCGTCTTATAGGTTTAAGCCAATATTCAGACATTGGTTGAGTGATGTGCTTTGGCTTAACCCTGTGTCACGATTATATTCAGTCCCTGATTGGTTAACAGGACAGAGCTTAACAGAGAAGTTCAGATTTTTCAGCTTCGGTGAAAGCTAACCTAGCTCTCTGCGTACGTCCACCATTCTTATAGCTTTGCATCACAGACTGTTCATTTGCTCCTGAATGTGCATCTACATATGGATAACATGTTAACCATTTGCTCCTCCAAGTCCAAGGTTATGATTCCCAAATAGAAAAAATTGCTCGATCGTGGCAGGTGGCAAGTTCCTGCTTCAAGCAGAAGAGGTCAAGTATCTCTTCACGAGATGAGGAACAGCATGATTTGGGCCAGAACCAAAAGACCAAGATACAAGCGGCTGAAATGAGCCAAGGCTCCTCCAAGTCGACAGAGTCAGCTGATGTGGCTCAGACTCCTGTTCTGGGGGCGTCTCAGGCATGTCCAAATAGCGGGAGGCCCAGGGGAGGACCCAGGGACAGGTTGGACAGACTATGCTTCATAGCTGGTCCAGGACTCTTCTGTTAATATTAGATGAGCATTGGGGCTCTGGTGTCTTTCTAATTAAATTGTCTGAGTAAAGTGCCTTGAAATGAGGTGTTTTGAATTGGTGCTATCTAAATGAACTGAAATCAGGGCAACATTTAGCCTTTCCTCCAACTACGCTTGAAACATTCAGCCATCCAGCGAGCCGAGTCAGCGGCTTATCACAGTTAAACGGCATATGATGTAAAGTGGCAGTACATAAGTGAACTGTCTCTATGGGGTGATGAACTGATATAGGATTTACAGAAGGAGCCCCGACAGCATCATAAGTATAAAGTGTATTTGCTTGATGTGCTTCTCTGTAGAGCAACATTTCTATGTTGTTGTTCTGATAATGTTCTGAAGTAAGAAACTGGATTTGGAGTTTTATTTTTTATATTGATTAACTGAAATAAATAACTTTGTTTAATGCAATCCAAACTTAATAAGACCATGCATCCTGAGCGTTCTTTAGCAGACTGGTCAGCTAGCCTAAAGCATGTTTCATAACTGTTTTGAATAACCAGTTGAGTGCAAAGCAAGAATGTTGAATTCTTATTTTCTCACCTAATAACATCAAGCTTAAGGTCAGGGACGCAAATGTTGTCCTCTCCGCAGTCCAACTGGATCTGGGCCTGATGAGGGAAAAAGGACAGAAATAAATAGGTGGAAATGGAGGAGCAACAGATAGAGACATTAGGTAAAGTGAGTATATTTCAAAATATATTATATTTGAAAAATATATACTATTATATTTTTCAAATGTAATAGTACATATTTTCAAATATTATTTGTTGTTTATTTTGTCAATATATATGCTTTTTGAAAAAAACCCAGAATGTATTAATTAGAGACCCTGTAATGTAACTTATTATTAACAGTAGTTGACACTGATTTAAAGATTGTATTAGGAATGGTTTCCACGTAATGACAGAAATCAATTGTTTTCTTGACTTTTTATGCATTTTCTTCTGTATCATTTCACAACATTACACGTAACATTAAGCATTGACGAATTTGTTTAACTTCTTTGTTTGCCCATATTTCTTGGGTTGCTATCAACATCTGATGTACATGTGTTGGCAATAGAAATATAAAAAACACATTTACTTAACTGTTGTCATATTCTATACCTGCAAGTAGCTGCAATAACCAGACGCCACAAAACTGAGAATAGGTCTTTTGATGTTAGAAAGAAACCTCGGTTTCAAAATTGGAAAGAATCAGAGGGGAATGAAGAGATGATTTTCATTAAAACAATGACATTTTTGTGGAGAGAATCCATCAGAAAGAGTTGAAACTTCAAAACACAACTGGGATTAATTTCTCTTTTAGTTCTTTTGGACCAGCTGACTTTGTAAAATCCAAAAATAAAACATGAGTAGGATTTGATTTGGCAGGCTTGACATTTTGCACTGGGTCCCTGGATCTTCTCACTTTCTTCAATCTTTTTGCTTCTCGTCTCATCTTTTTGTAGTTCTGTATTGTCAGCAGTGTCACGGCCTCGTCTGTCCGACATATGGGAACCATTAGACTCCAAGACGAATGTCAGAAAGCCCAAAGAAGAAGCCTGGCATTGGTTAGTGATGTCTCAGCGGTTGTTAGTTTTACATTTATTTGGGTGACCATCAGTCATATACGTCAGGGATCTGATCTCTGTTACTAACAGGGCACTTAGCTTCCCCACACTCATGGCTTGGTTTTTATCTTATATTCTCTCCTACTTGCATGTGAATCTATTTCTGTGCGCTTATGTCAACTTCTGTGACTTTGAAGGAGAAACCAACCCGATAAAGAAAACTGCCTGTGATTGGCTACTTTTCAGGAAGCCCCTCCTCTTGAGACAGTGCTGTTTCTTCCTGGTTGCAGTTAGTAATGTTAGCAAAGTATCTTTGGGCCCACAGCTGTTCTCTAGTGTTACCAACTCCTCAGCAACAAAAGTCGCAATCGCCTGTCCTAAAAGGCGCCAGACAATATCGTTGTCTAATTTGCATATTTCATGTCATCCATCTGCAGCAGCTTTGCACATGCACATTTCATTTGTAATTTGGATTCGAAGTGAAACAGGAGCGCAGGCAGCCTGCTCTGCGAAACAACAGTGGACATGAGAGACATCGAGAGACAAACAGAGAGAGAGAGAGAGAGACAGAGAGAGATAGTGGGAGGCGGGCTTCGGATCCACTTGCTCGGGAGGACAGAGTTCAGTACTTTTATGCCGCCAAAGCCTATATTAACATTGACAAAAATGTCACTAGTTGTGGCGCTAGGTGTTTTCTTTTTTTTAAATAAAGGCACTATAGGGATCTAAAAAGTTGCAAAATTTAGCAACAAAAGCGCAAACTTAGCAACCCAGCTTCAACAGTTAAAGCTAGAATAAGTCAAGTCATCATTACATAACAGTCATGAATGTATTATGAAAGCAGTAGCTATATGCTCTAAAATGATTAACATTATGTTTGGAACTTCGTATGAGCTAAGCTAACATTAGCTTCACTCTTTATATTGAGGAAAGTGAGCTAACATAAATAACATTCATAATATTTAGCGTAATCATTTTTCTTTGAAACTGGTGCACTAAAGTAGATTCTTCACCAGATTTATTTTATATATACCTATATCCACTCTGTGTGCCTCTGTTAACCATCTTTAAAACGTCCAGAAGATCGATTTATGTAGTTTTAGTTCAGGTAAAATTTTATTAAATATTATTTTAAAGAGATCATCACTATTTTTAAACATATTTTACAGCATTTTTATTGAACTTCCCGTCTAGCCAATGTAGGTATTTCTCTTTCCTACAGCCGGATCAAAGTAGTACCAGACATGTAAATTTGGTAATAACATCATCTAGCTACTTTGGATGACTTTTAGGACAGCTACCCATGACTAATTACTTGCAAAAGAGTTGGCAACAGTGCATATTAGGGGCCTCATAGTGTTAAATCTACACGCATAAAACTTTCAAAATGCATGTAGAGAGTATCTTGTGTTAAGTTGTACACATGCAAACATCTTTTAAGTGCAATAGTCTGACCTTTTCAAATATTGCGCCTAAAAATTAACCAGTGTAAAAAAAAACTACCATTAGTTCTACAACTAATGAAAACCAGAGAAGAAAATACAGCTAAATTAAATTAAGCTAAAATCAAAAGCATAAAACTATTATAACCTTGCTTCAAACATGAGGACTGTGTAAAGGTTTATAAAATATCCTGTGTTTATTAGTAGAGTTTTTTAAAACTGCCAAGGATTTTCTTTGTCTTGGTCTTGCTAAAGAATAAAACAGGTACCGTATGCAGCCAAGATATTGTGTAATAAAAAATGTTTTAGAAGACACCCATGTAAAAAGAGAACATCAGTAATATATTAGGAGCTCATAGATGTGCTATTTAATTCAGGTCATGGGATGCTCCCTTTACACCGTATGACAGAAAAATACCGGAAAAAAACCTTTGCTATATATCTCTACCAGCTGTGGCTGATTTCCTTCAGTGCTATACCTTGCTGAGCTATACGAAGCTTTCCTTAAAACCTCTGGGCAGCACAGTCTGCATTGGTTAAACGACTTAACACAGAACAGGTTTAACTCTTTTTGATTAAAGCTGAAGGAGATCTACAGAAACCTCCTCAGTATTTCAGGCTGGAATATCAATTCTTGGCTGCAGTTTGTGGTTTTTCATGTTTTTCATGTTTTTTTATTTAGTGTTTGTTATTCACTATGCTTACCTAATGTTTTCAGTTCCTTAAAATGCTTTTTAAGGATTACTGGGTTACCAGAGTCACCGTCCTTTGATGTCCTCAGTTATCCTTCACTTGTTATCACACATTCTGCTCCCTATTTCCAATTAGCTCACCTGTATTCAATCATTTAAGCTTTTCGCTGAGCATTTTACCACTTTCTGTTCATCGATGCGATCAGTCTGGCCACATTTTCTTATCTTAGAAAAGTTCCCAACGCAGAGGGATTCAGTGATCAAATAAGCTTGAAAAGAAAAAAGAAACAGGTGGCAGGAAATAACACTGACAAAATAATGATTAGATGTAAAAGTACAAAAAAAAACTATACAAAAATGTTTTATTTATAACAGTATCTTGTTATGTGTTTTTTTTTAGAAAAGGTTTTTAGCTCCCTTATTTGCCTGCTTAGTTCTGCATATAGGCTCTAGTTTTTAAGCAATGACTGATACGTTCCCTTAGTACTTCAGTCATGTTTGGATCATTTTTACATGTTTTCCCATTAAGACAGCCAGGTTTCATTTGGATTATATGTGAGATACAAAGCAGGATATAAACCTAAAAAGAGAAAAACACAATATGCTTTTATTTCTTATTGTTTCTAGCAAATAAAAATCCAAAGAAATGTGGCTTTCATTTCTATTAAACCTGCCTGAGTCTGTACTTTTTATGGACTGTAATAATTTGGTCTGAGAACCTGAAGGTTTAGCCAGACCCAACAGATGGAATTTAAAGGATTTATTGGCAGTTATATTTGGAGATTTTTGAGTTCTGCAGCTTTGATCATCTGGAGGCTTAAAAATGCTGTTTTTGTTTCCATATCGCTCAAGCTCAGTTAGACTGGATAGAGATTGTTTATTTATTTTTTTTATGTTTGCCAAATACTAGCTTGTTTACTGATGTGTAGATAAACAAATAAAATGAGATCTATTTCATTTGTCATCACAACAATGAACCCAATTGTGTCTTGTGAAGATGATTAGTTACACTGGAATTCATTAATGGATCATCCAAATTTACATCATTCTTGAGAAAAGAGCCTTATGAGTTAGCCTGTTAATGAAAATATTTTGTCAGCAGCGGAGAAGATCATTCTAGATCTTTCTACTTTACACATTCTGTTAAAAAACTGTTGTCCATTGAGTGGCATGAGAAACAAACCAAAAAACCATACCAGCTGCTGTTCTTCTCAGAGCTACGAGCTTAAGCTTCTTTCAGGCCTGTTTTTAGAGAAATGTTTCCTCTGTTTCATCCTTTATTTTAGCTGATTTGACAAGGGGAGGGAGGTTGATGCATCCTCTCTATTCAGAGAGAGTAGATTGTCCCTCTGCAGCCTCTGTAGTAGTTCAAAGCTTGCGAAGGTCCGAGAGCGTGCTTTTCAGTTGTTAGCAGTCATTTAGTGAACCAGTAGATGAAGTAAATTTTACACACAACGCCTTTTAATTGGAAGAAGACAAAGAGGGTGATAAATAAAAGCTTGAATCTGAAAAAAAAATAATTTGGAGAAGAAGACTACATTCCCTCTGTGGCATTGAAAATCATACTAGAATATTTCTGCCTCAGCTTACATGCGATGACTTCATGTGTTCTGAAGCTTCTAAGTCTTTCAGCTTCCTTATTATTTACCACTTTAAATAACAGATCCCCCATCTGGCCTCTGGCCGCAGAACATTAGGTGGTGGGATCATCAGTGGATGGAAAGTCTGTTAATTTCTAACATTTATGCTGAAAGTAGAGGATTAGGTTGCTCAAGCTTTACAGGTATTTAAATCAAGAGAAAAAGGCTGTTCCAGGTGTTTAAAAACCAATCACACATTCGTATCACCCTGAAACCCTCATATTAACAGGCTTTCATCCTCTGCCTATCGGCTGAGCAGAGGACCATCCACAAACAAACCACCAACAGATGTGCAAGAAATGAGCAGCGCCCCACCCAAACCGAACCATCAGAGCTTCCTCTGTGTTTTTGCAGAGCCATGACCCACCAGGCCGTCAGAAACCCTCCAGTTCTGCATATATAAAACACGCAAACAGAACCAATGAGACCTCATGGGTGCACTAAGCAGTTCTTAAGGGATCAGCATCTAACCACACATGGTTGTTCTGTATAGGACAGACGCCAACCTCCATTTTTACTGTTGAGTTGAATTTCCCACATTAACGTTTTTATTTGGTGATCTGCTGTGGTGTGGAGATGCAGTCAAAGTGTATGTGGTTTTATTTTCGTTGCACACTGGAAGACTTATTACATCATGTGGTGACCATCTGTTTAGTTTCTAAAATGCAAGGCGTGTGGCCCAAGAAGTGGTTTGGTCTCCAGTTTTACTATAGTTATGTAATTATTCAGGCACATTTGCAGAAAATAACAAAAAGAAAGTTTTGAGAGAGAGTGTGATGTTTTTCTCAGATATCTTATTTCATATTTTATACAGATTATTTTATATAGATTTAAAATTTAATTTTATTCCTTCTGGTTTTAGCGATAATATTCTACTAGATTGCATTTTATAGATCACATTATTTTCAGTTCTGGGGAAGGGCTTTCCTTTGGAGTGAGGAGTAAAGACTAAATTCAAATGGTCTGGATGGTTTCTAGCATTCTAACATTTTTATTGGTCAATGTGTGCGTCAGGAGTGAGGGTTTGTATTGGGCCTGAATGGAGAGAATGATCTCTGACACAAATCACACGTTGAAAAAAAACTGGTCTCAAAAGGAGAATTTGGAAAAAAATAAATTTGAAAATAAATAATCTGTAAAAAAATGAAAAGAAAAAAAAGTTAGAAAAAATAAAAATGTAAAAAAATTAAATAGATGAAAAAACAGCAAAATTAATCCCAAAAGCTTTTTTTGATTAAAACGTTTCAAGTTTCATTTCTGGATTGAGTTTTTTTTTTCAAATTTCCATTTACAAAATATGTTCTTTGCTTGTAACAATAATGAAATTCATGCTTGGTGTGAGGAATTGCTGTGGTATCAATGAGTCGATGCAATCAGCTGGTTTTCCTTAGATAGAAAACTTTGAACCAATCTGACTGTGATCTGGTTGAGTTGTCTCTGTAAAGAGCCTTGAGATGACACATGGTGTGAATTGGCGCTATAGAAATGAACTGAATTGAATTGAAACAAAACTCACTCCATAGAAATGCTTCTCCCAGAAGAGTATTTTCTAACCCGAGGTTTAACACTCACCAAGAGCTGACAGAAACCTGGACAGAACTGATCTTTCTAATTAAATGGTGTCTACTGCAAACATTGCCAAAAGAAATAAAAAGAACTGGAATAATCAGTGTTTGACTAAATGATGCCTTATTGTCTAATGTCATATCAGGATTTTATAAAAGTTAATTAAAACCACTCCTCATATGCTCTGCAGACACTGTGAATAAAGAAATGCAACTAAACAACAGTGCTAGCATGCACATATTAAACAGGGTATTTTCTGACATTTGCTGTTCTCTGTTGGGTGAAATGCAATATGAACGGAAGGACAGATGTTACTTTGATGAACTTCGCAGACATCAAAAAATAGCCTTGGTCTGATTTGAAAAACTCTGCAGTCTTCAGCTGTTAAGTGCAGAGGGTTTTAAAAAATGTGCAACTAAAATAAACAATACCTTTACAGATGTCAGTCTAAATGAAAACGTTTGGTATGTAAGGTAAAATATAAAATACTTTTTTTTTTTAGGGGAACCACTCATAACTGTTACCATGTCTGATTAATGGGCTACTAAACAAAAAAAAAAAACAAGTTATAATCTTAAATAAATTTCTAAATACACATTGAAAAACACCTGCAGACAAATCCGGGAGACACTTTAGAAGCTATATATCAACACTTTGACTATAACTGCAGTAAAGATTTCAACAGAATATAAGGAAATCAGACTTCTGCCAAAGTGCTCATGCGTAATAAATACAAGCAGTTTTATTTTAAATCACACATAAATAAACTTCTACTTCCTTCTAGCTATAGCTAATAACGTTAGCAATGCATCTGTAGCCTAACAGCTGGTCTTTTTAAAAGTTGAATTCTGACTTCATATCCAACAGCCATCTTTTTTATCAACTAACAATTTATAAACAAAATAATGGATATAGAGAAATAGTAACTAGTACCTGAAAACTGATTAGAAAAGTACATTTCAGTCTAACTTTCCTCCATATAAACAGTGAAGCTAAAGTTAGCTTAGCTCAGACCGTTCCAAATTCAACAATAATCATTTTACAGCATATAGCTACTGCTATCAG
Organism: Jordanella pulchra; assembly: GCA_034780135.1. NCBI lineage: Eukaryota > Metazoa > Chordata > Actinopteri > Cyprinodontiformes > Cyprinodontidae > Jordanella > Jordanella pulchra. The sequence continues at coordinate 15,728 of JAUZNJ010085347.1, forward strand.
GACACATTCATGATTGTGTGAAGTACGTTATTCAATGATAGCTTCACTTACCCACTTTATAATTCCTTGAGAGAACAGCTGTTAGTCTGAAGATGCTTTGCTAACGTTACTAGCCACGGCTAGGAAAAAACTGTGTCCCAATATTTCCTGAAAGAAGTTATTTATAAGCAGGTTATTCTCTTTAAATGGTTCCTCCTACAAAGTGACAAAAGCTGGCACAGAAACATGCGAGGAAATAATCTACTGACGCATAAAGAGCAGATGATAGCTTTTACTTTTTTGTACTTTTGACAGAATTCTGACCTCAGGAAAAAAGTTCAGTTTAAAACAAACTAAATCAATGCATAATCTTTCTATTGAACTGCACGATGTGGGGTGCTGTATTTCATCTTAGCTGATGATAAAAGGAGGCTTAGACACCATGAGAGTTTTCATTCCAAACAGTAGAAACACAAGCATCACGCATGATGAGCCTGATAGACAGAGGGAGCCAGAAAAAATAAAGTCAGTGTTTTAAGGCTCCTGATTTTAGTTTAGTCAGCTCATCTGTCTGCAGTGTTTCCACCCTTTTCATGTTTACACACATATTTGAATGATTAAATGTCTTCTTCTGTGTCACTTTTTGCAGAAATGCTAAATCTCAAAGTGGCATTATGCTGTAGGGAGGCTGTTTTTGTTTTAAATCTTCTGAACTGAACTGAAGAAAATATGGCAATATTTAAGTCTTACATACACAGAGCTGATAAAAACATACCTTAAAAGATATGCAGCATGAAATTAAGGCTTCCCATTTTCCCCAGTTTCCGCCCAATGTTAAACTTTTGTCTCCATCGCCTGATGACCGACTTACAAACAACAAATATGCAGTTTTATCAGTTTGTACAACTGTATTCTGTTCAGAATAACACAGCAGACTGAGACCGTCATGTACTCTATACATTAAGGAGACTGCTTCAAGCTGTGCCACTATTTTACCAGCAGTGAGAACAAATAATCCATTCATTATGTTGGAACGCTCATGTTTATAGTGGAGCACTACCAGTCGATAATGATCCTACCTTCTGCTCTACGCGCTGCTCTGTCTGGTAATCCAGGATGGGACTGAGGCCGTGTTGATCCGGTGCCACCAGAGGATCCAGACTGAAGTTCAGGCTGATGTCAATGGGAGACAGTTTATCCCGAAACTCTTCCTCAGCCTGTGAAAGAGACACGAGAGACGCGATAAACTGGAGAATTACAGCCTGGAGAAGGATCTGGTAGAGCAGCTCTACAGCAGGAATTATGCTTTCAGGCTCCACTCTGTATAGTTATCTATATCTACGGTTAATTCGTCTAACCGGGTTGTTTATGTGGCTTTGGAGCAACGAATCTGCCATAATGATAAATAAATAAAGGGAATATTTTTAGATATTCATTATCAATAGTAGTGAAACATGAAATAACATTTCTGTAATTGATCTATTATTGATCCAACTTAATTGATGACTTTGTTTTTAGTTCTAGTTTTTATTTCTTCATGTCCTACAGAACTGAATAAATAAAAGGTCATCGAACTGAAACAAAACGTGTTTCAAACCTTTTGTTACTTTATCTTTTTTTGTTTCTTTTTTCCATAATCCTGATTGCATTATTTTTCATGAACACCAAAATATAGAAGTATTAAATTAATTTCTAGGGAGCTAAATTCAGCCCTTTTAAAGTGCCTTTGTTTCTCCACAATAGATTGAACTAGTGATGACAGATATGGCTTTTTTAAGGCAGACACCAAAGTCAATTATTTGAACATTTCTGTAACGTCATAATAACGATGTTTGGGGCCAATTCTTGCAACTGAGATCGTTTTTCTTTTCCTTCTCTTACATGATAAAAATGACACAATAATAAGAAATGTTACACAGGTCTTAATTCAAACAAAAAACAAAAATTTAGTGACAAATAAAACTAAACATTAACAAATGAGAGGAAATGTAGGGAGTCGGCAACGCATGTCCTTCACGTGATCTCACTGCACGGCTGCTAAATGCACCTAAACATACATATTAAATACTAGAAATAATTTTATACAGTTCATCCTTAGTTTTAAACATATTTAGTGTCTTCAATCTATTTCTGTCTCGCCAATCTTAATATTTCTACTCTTAAGTATGAATCAAGGCATTAGCAAATATGCAAATTAGGTGAAGACGTCATTTAGTGACTTTTAGGACAACCAATAACAACTTTCCTTGTTTAAGAGTTGGCAACATTTTGTCTACTAGTGACATGTCATCTGCATCCAGTCGCATGGTTTCCACAAGGCCTCTTTAGGCTAATAGCTGCTCGCTTATACAAAAAATTGATTTAAGGATTTCATTGATGAATTAAATGCATCATTAAATGATGTAGTTAAACAGTAATAATTATGTTCTGTCAGCAGTAGCAATATGCTAACATACAGGGACATACCGTTCCAGTTTCTGAGAGCCAGTATTCCTGATCCATCACACATGAATCCAGTAATTACATGCTTTTGAGGACTGCGTATCGAGGAGGTAATTCTGCCATTTTATTAAGGTATGTAGGACTAAGGATGAATCTAAACTGATGATCTAAACTGATAAAATGATCGTGTTAAATTTGGAGCTAAGCTAACGTTAGCTTTAGTATTTATAAGGAGAAAAGTGAGGCTTAAAGGACCTCTTGTTTAAGGTTGAAGATGAACATTTACCAGCTATTAGCCTAAATATACCTTGTTAATGTTACTAGCCACAACCAGACAAAACAGTAGAGGCAGGATTTCCTGAAAAGTAGCCGATCACAGACAGTTTACTTTTTTAGGTTGGTTCCATCCTCAAAGTGAAAAAAAGTTCACATGAGCCACAGAAACGGGTTCAAACACGAGTAGGAGAGAAACTATAGGAGCGAAACAAGCAAAAGAGCAAAGAGAAGGAGCATGAAGTCCTTCTGGTGACATATTGGGGGGTTATGGTATTAAACCTTCGTAATGGACATGAAAAGCCTGTGTTTTAAATGAAAATGCTCCTATGTTTATTACACATGTGCACTTTGTGCAGAATTCTGGGTTTAAATGTGAGCCCAGTGTTTAAGACGACAGAACCACGGTACCGACACCGATCCCCCGGTACCAGGCATCGGTACTGTATCGGTTCAAATGTGAATGGTAGCCATCACCTTCTATGAGTTATCTAACGATGATATTTACCATGACTGGCTGTGGAAGCTGATAGCTAATGTTAGCATGGCGTTGTAGTTCTAGTGGACAGAATGACCTTCAATCAATTAACACATACAACAGATTTTACTTTGTATTTGGTGTTTCCAGTTATTTTGCATTGTTAAAAAAATTATGTCTTATTCATTTCAATTTAATTCAATTACAGTTTATTGAAGGGAAATTCGGTTAATTTATCTTATTATTTATTTATTATCCATTTATCCATTGCACATCTGCAGTAAGACTTATCACCCTTTATCCACAAGGGTCCTATTGCTTCGTGTCTCTTTGAGATTCAGACGACTCTTCCCCTACTGGCCAAAAATGTCTTAATTCAGAGATGTTTGGCAGCTTAAATTATTATATAAAAGCTACTGGATGAAGTTCCTCTAAGCAAGATGATTGTGGTCACAGCTTCACTCAGACATGAACATATTCATTATAAAAGGTCAATCTTCTTTGTAATATAATATTTCTTTGTCACTTTTTTCCATGAATCTGCATGGCAACATTGAGAGGACATAGTCCCACTTAAAGCAGAGAACAAAACACGCATGTTAGAAACCAAAGATAAGTTCAAGTGTTGCTTGATTATCTATTTTTTCAATGATTTGACTTCAACATCTGAGTGTCTTTATTATTTCAAGGCCAGGGACTAAAAGTTGATTTTCTATTTCTCATCAAGTGAATCATTAAAAAAGATCACATAAGGATTATTTTTAATAAAGAGTCAGAGAAGTTAAAGGAAAATGGGAGTCATTTAAAACACATCAGATATGGAATCAGAAATCAGAAAAATCAGTCGGATCACCCTCTAACATCTAGATCCCCTCGACAACCAATACCTCTAACCAGGAGCTTTAGGCTTTTTATGGACATAAAAAATAGATTTTAGTGTGTAAATTTATTTGTGCTTACAGAACATCATTATCATTTGAAAATATTTTTATGACAGCATTCCAGATTCACTGTGATTCGGTGAATCCATGTAGTGGCAAGTCTTGACACTTCATCTCAAGGTACTTAAGAAAGTCAATGTCTTCAAATCATACAGAGAGATTAGCTAAAAGTTTTCTGTCTGAGATAAAACAAATGTTAGCTTTGCACATTTGTTTAAACAAGTTTCCAGTTTGAAATCAGCATTTCCCTAAATGTGTCAACATGCCAAACAGCATCATGGAGAAATCATTTATATTGTATTTTGCCGTTTCTGCCGATTACACTCCTCTTTAGGTTTGCTGAAAAAAGTCAGATGTGTCTCTTAACCGAAAAAACAATTTTTGTGAATCAAGCAGTAGTTAAAAAGAAAGGTTGCTGTCACTGTGCAGATTAGCTACTAAAAGAAGCTCTTTCTCCCAACTTAGAGCAAAACTGATGCTGACATTAGAACTCGCTAATCGGAGAAACCGGATGTGTTGTTTGCTGGAGAGACGCAGGAAGAGCAGGTTTTCCTTGAAGGTGGTGATGGTCGGACGTTTTCCAGGACAGGGAGGGGCTGCTGCTCAGAGAGCATTCATGAAGAACACGAAGACGTGCATGAATCAAGTAAAATACCACACTTGAGCCTTATTTTGATAAACAGTATAGTAACAGAAGCTAAATACTCAAAAAATGACTTTGTTTGAGAAAAAGCAAATAAAAAACTATTTTTCTGACTGTTGATTTCTATCTGCTTTTTGTGGCTATCCTGCTGAAGACTGAAGGAACGCCTTAACTAGAACTCCTAAGGCAGTAATTTTCATTGTTTCAGATTCTGAAGCAAAATAACTTAAGTTACATCAATCTGTGTTGGTCTTCTTATCTGACTTCTCCTATTTCCATACGTCCTTTGTTTCTATGGTGTTTGTTTATAAAGTATTAAAACAAATTAGTTGCATTAGGCCCCTGTATTAACCAACCTTTTCTAAAACACTGGAACTGTTTAGCTAACGGTGGCGCTAAAATGGCTTTAGGAACATAAAACAGAAGGAGAGAAATGGCTGATGGTCAGTAGGAAGCGGCTCAGGCTCAAGGTGAGTCTGAAGATGATCCCCTGTCCCCAGCAAAAAGGAGGCGCCTCTACAGACAGGAGGGAAAACTATGTTTACGGTTTATGGATAAAAGGTTATAACATGAAGAAGGGTTATATGAGTGAGATTATTGGTTAATAAGTAGAGATTAGTAAAATTAGTAAACTAATAATCTTCTGAATATCTTAAGAGTAACTGTAGGATCAGCTGAGGTGAATCCATCAATCTGTTACAGATGTCAGAAGATGAGTGCAGGAAATGTACAGATGTGCTTGTGACATGCAAAAGTGTATTTAATTTCTTTTTTCATATTGGAAATATGTTTTGTTTATTGTCCAACTTATTGGGTTTTTAGATTTTTAATATCTACGTTATTATTGGACATTTAGCAACTATTTATTTTGCTTGGGTTAAAATAATTATTGCATTTATAGTCCAATGAATTTAAGTAAAGAATAAAAAACTATAATTTGGGAAGTAAAACAATTTTTTTTTTCAATTTGCAGTTTTATTTTCGTATGAGAATTCTGGGAGTATAGTGGTCCATTTAGAGATGCAGTAAGAATCTGGGAGTTGACTGGAACTGGACGATTACCAGTTTAGCCAGAGCCTGGTCAGTGACCTGCTGCTGGAAAAGAGGCGGGAAACATTTCTGTGGATGCAGCAAATACGTTCAAACAGGAGCAGCTCTCTCAGTGAAGGGAACAGGGAGATGTTGACAGTCTATTCGAAAATCTGTGTGTATAGATATTTATTCCCTAGAAGAGGCAGTGAAGCACTTTTGTTTCAGTTATGTTAGCAGGCTAATTGCTAATGGCTAAACACTGTTACTTATCGTTTCTCTTTTCTCACGCTGTAATATCTGCTCCTAAGAGCCAAGACTATAAACGTGTTTTTGGATTATCCTGTAGTTAGCAGTGGTTCAAACCTTTACAAAATGTAAAAACGTAGAAATCAGCCACAGAACGGTGACTGGAGCCTCTCCACCTCCATAAAATCATTCAAAAAGGAAACAACCAACAACTGCTGTACTTTGACTGGTTGATATTCTAGCATTTCCTCCATAAAGACAGATTAAATAGTCTTTTTTGACTGCTTTTGAGATGCGAACACAGTTTAAAGACTGACCCGCAGGTAGATCTCGGCTTCATGGCAGATCCTTTCCCCGTTTGTGAGCCTTAAGGTCTTCACCAGGGTGGGCTGCTGGCTCTCCAGGAACAGCGTCCTCCTGACAGACTCCTTCTGGTTCTTCTTTGTGTTGTCTAGCTGCACCTCCACCTGGAAGCCTTTAAAGGCCACAGTGGCGGAAAACAGTCCATCATCTGCACATCTTATTGCTTTTATTACACATAGAAACACATATCAATGTATGCACAGCCAAACAAACACACATTTTCATAAGATAAACATGCATGCAAACAAACACATGAACCAAAGCAGGGATTGTTAGGACTCAAAACCTCAAATTTTCTATTGTCTTTCTGTAAAGCATATTGAGATTCATGTAAGACTTTAAAACAGACCACATAAAAACACTTTCAGACAGCAGAGACAGTAGAGACAACCAAACTTTAAATAAACACACACACACTTCTATAAACCCTCCTCTTTATTTACACAACTGCTCTTTCATCTTGTTCTTAACTACCAAATTGACCGCAGAGAGGTCCAGCATACTTGTGGCTGTACAACAAAAGCAAGGTAATAGGGACCACGTGTGTGTGTGCTTACCTAAAACAGAGGGGAGGTGCTTCCCTTTAGCCTCCAGACAGAACCTGGTGCTCACACTGCAGGTAGAAAATACATATGAAATAAATGTAATGGATGTTCATTTTATTACTCTCAGTTATTAGCTGGGATTTATTCCAAGTTTAATCATAGAATTGAGCTAATCGACCATAAACTCTGTACGCTAAGGTTGCTTCTTGAGGAAGCTGGAATTGTGGGTAATTCAGTTGGCAGTTGTTTGGAGCAGAGAAATGTCTTTGGATAGAGGTTTTTAAATTACCCGTGAGCAGGGATTGTTAACAAGATTAGCCCAAGTTCCAGAAAAAAGTGCTTATCTTGATGTTTCCACTTCTCAAAAGTGGAAAAAAGCAGATTTAAAGAACATTTACAGACATGTTTTCCAGTTCTGACCAACAGTAAGGTTAGAGGGACCATCAGCTGATGGGGCGAGCAGTGAATGTTCACTGCCAGGAAACACTGGTAGCCATGGTGATCTGACAGTGGATGCATGCTAATACCATCCATCCATCCATCCATCCATCCATCATCCATCCATCATCCATCCATCCATCCATCCACCATCCATCCATCCATCCATCCA
>JAUZNJ010085358.1:0-11016 GCA_034780135.1 Jordanella pulchra
AAGGAGGCCCTACACCATACTAATAAGTTACTGTGGTCTAAAACCAGGTGTTTCAGTTTCATTGTCCAACCCCTGTATATATGCCCTTTGAGTGATCCTTCATCACTAGAAACCTGCATTTAATAAATAACTTTGTAATAACATAAAGACTTGGATTTTGAGTCTTACCATTGTCTTCTGACACAGCATCAGGCAGGCTGCAGAAACAATTGAATGGCAGAGATGCTTCTGAATGCAGCTTCATTGTAGGTGTTTCCTGGGAATCAACAGCTGACTGTCACTAGTTAGACTAGAAATAGCCTAAAAATATAGAACTTTACTCGTTTAGCTTAAAGGACAATCCAACAAAAATATTTCTACATTAAAAAAGAACAAAAAAATACCATCAGGGTTATCCCTCTGATCCTTCAATCCATCTGGCACCCCAACTAAACTCAACTCCTAATATCTGTTGAAGGTTACCTTCAGAAAGAAGCCTTTTTTCCATATTTTCTATTTATTGTTTTATTTATGTGAATAGAAGTTTAGAAGTTACAAGTTACAAAGTGACAGCTCAGCAAAACTACAACAACAAATAACAAATTTACAATTATAAATGTATAAGTCCTGATAATGTTGATATCAGATACGTAACATGCAAAAGTTGTTTTCTATGGGGGGGGGGATGAAAACAGAACATTGTGCATGCATTAAAATCCACATTTAAGCAAAGATATAAGGCAGACATGGGCAAACTACGGACCCCGGGCCCTATACGGCCTAAGAGAACAATACCCTCGTTCTCTCGATAGATGGCGACTAGGCTAGACACATTGACCTTTGTTGGAGTGTAACTTTCCAGCTGCCATTGACCCCCTTCGGTAAAAATGAACAGACTAAAGAAAAGAAAAGTGGACACTGACTGTCGAGTGTTTAAAAAGGAGTGGACAACAAAATATTTTTTTACTGATGTGCGATCAACAGTTGTATGTCTGATATGCCAAGAAACGGTTGCAGTTTTCAAAGAGTACAATATCATCCTTCACTTTGTCACGAAGCATGCTAACTACGCTAGCAAGCAGTCAACAGAAGAACAGGCAGCTACTGCTCAGAGTTTAGCAGCTAATTTACAGACTCAGCAGAATTTTTTTCACCGACAAACTGCGATTCAAGAGTCAAGTACCAAGGCAAGATTTTCACTGGCATTCAAGTTAGCAAAGGCTAAGTTTTTGAAAGAATGCATGGTAGAGACAGCAGATCTCTTGTGTCCGGAATGCAAAGCCAAACTGATTGACAAAGATATAGTTAGCGAGTTAAACAAAAAGGCGGAGTCCTTTAATTTATATTCATTAGCACTGGATGAAAGCAACGACATGAAAGATACTGCTCAGCTCCTAATTTTTATCCTTGGGATAAATGACAGTTTTGAGCTTTTGAGCATGGAATCGCTGAAGTGGAAAACGCAAGGAGAGGACTTATATGAACAGGTGTCTGCTGTCATCGAGAGAATGAAGCTGTCTTGGAGTAAACTTGCCAGTGTCACCACGGATGGATCACCAAATTTAACTGGAAAAAACGTTGGATTGCTGAAGAGAATCCAAGATAAATTGAAAGAAGAAAATCCTGACCAGGATGTTATTTTTCTTCAATGCATCATTCATCAAGAGTCTGTATTGCAGCTAAATCATGTTGTGGATCCAGTTGTAAAACTTGTTAACTTCATACGAGCAAGGGGACTTAATCACCGTCAGGTAATTATGTTCCTAGAGGAAACCGTTGCGGATCACTGGGACTTACTTTACCACTGTCGTGTCTGCTACTTAAGTGTGGGGAAAGTGTGCCAACGAGTGTGGGAGCTCAAAGAGGAGATTGTTCATTTTTGGAGCTAATAGGGAAATCCCACGAATTCCCTGAGCTGAGAGATGAGGAGTGGCTTTGTGACTTTGCGTTTGCTGTGGACATATTGTCACACATGAATGAGCTGAACATTAAGCTGCAGGGGAAAAATCAGTTTGTGCACGACATGTACACAAATATGACAGCCATTAAATCCAAGCTGATTTTATTCTCCAGGCAAATATCAAACAAATCTTTCGCTCATTTTCCCACACTGGCCATGCAAAAGGCCACCCGAAACATGAAGAAATACTGCAAATCACTGGATGACATGCACACAGAATTCTGCCGTCGGTTCACTGCTTTTGAAAAAATTGAAAAGTCACTTCAGCTGGTGTCCTGTCCCCTTTCACAAGACCCTGAAACAGCACCACATGAGATGCAAGTCGAGCTGATTGATCTTGAATCTGACTCTGTTTCAAAAGAGAAGTTCAGATCTCTTAAACTGAATGAATTTTACGCTTCACTTAACAAAGCCACGTTTCCAAACCTCAGGAGGACAGCACAGAAGATGCTGGCATTGTTTGGCTCGACCTACGTGTTTGAGCAGACTTTCAGCGTCATGAACATCAACAAAGCCCCTCACAGAACTGACCAACACCTCAGATCTATTCTGAGAATTGTCACAACGAAAATAACTCCAGACTTTGATGCACTGGCAAAAAAGAGAGAACAACAACATTGTTCAAACTGAAATGTGAGTTTCTCTACGGTGTTATGAAAAAAATAGCAACTTGCGCATTTAGGCACAGCAGCGCTAAAGTAGCTTAATTAACATGCCGCACAACGCTCTCAATTTAAAGAGCCCTTTCTTTCATTGGGTAATAATTTGTTCTGAATGTTGAAAGTGATTCCATTGATCTTTTTCCACTAAATGTTGATTTCTTTATATTTGCACCTTCGATTGTGTCTGTTTTTCATACATTTCAATCCCCAGGTTTAATAAATTACATTGCGTGTCCAAATGCTCTTGCCTGGCCCCTTTGTCAAATTTTAGAACCTATTCTGGCCCACAAGTCAAAAAGTTTGCCCACCCCTGATATAAGGTCTATGGTTTGGACAACCTTTCAGGTGCATTGCTGCCACCAACTGGTAAGGAGGTTAAAGGCTTTATTGGCGGTTATAGATATGTACTTGTTAATTAATTAGTGATTAGAACTTGTAATTTTTGCAAAACTGCAACTTTGTAGCTTGGATTCTGAACTTCTAAACCTGTATTCATACCGATTAAACCATCTGATGTAACAAATGAGTTGACAACAAAGAACAAACACAAATCTTACATTTATTGTCATCTATTGACTAACATTTACCAAATTCAAACATCTAACCATATGTTTTCATTGACAGTTATCTTACCCTATATATTATCTACCCTCCTCCAGAGTTTGGGAAACTGAAATTATACCAAATTGCACATTACAACTTTGATCTACTGAATTTGTGATCTATTTATAGGAAGAGGAGAAACTGAATATCTGTGTTTGCCATCTGTATCACATGATCAGCTCTGTTGACTGTGCTGACAAAACAAGAATCTATGTAGGGGAAGCTAGCTGCACAAAGATTGAATAAGTCGGGATAAAAAAAAACCTTTATTAAGGTTATGCCCAAACATGGTTAACTAGAACTGTACTGAAAAATGCTGCTAGATTATTGTGATGTTAGTGTAACATTCCCAGCATTAGCATACCACAGCAGCAAATGTCTCTTCATTAGAGAGTAATCCAAGAGCTGCACTGGGTGTTTATAAAGGACATTAGCTGTGTGTTGAGCACATCTCTCAAAAATAAACGAATCACAAAAAAACTTGTTGAGACAAAAATATTTCTTTAAAGAGAAAACTCAAACCTTTGCACCTAGAACGAGTAAGTTAAGTTAGAGACAAACTTCAATAAATCATGCAGAATTGTGTTTCCTTACCCTTAATGTATGCTGTTGCTCTGAATAAATTAATTTATTCAGAGCAACAGCATACAGATGTGATCCTGTTAAAAAATAAAATTAAATAGAAATTTAGAAAACTTTTAGATTTTAAAAGTCATTCTAAATTCCTAATTCTCATTCATCTTGGAGCAACAATATTTGAGATTATTACCTGATCAAACAGATACACAACAACATCCTCTTCAAATGAAACGCTCTTCTTTATTTTCATTTTCTCAGCCTTGTTCTGTCTCCATGGTCTTCGTTCATGTTCATCATATCTGCTGGATTTCTCATCACTTTCTGGATTATATGTTCTTATATTATTCCCATCAACATCCTCACGGCTTGTAATGAAACAAAGAGAAAAGACATTATTATTACTGTTATATTATACATTCATTATAATTATTATCATTATCTTATTATTACTACCAGGACATCCGCTATATTCGATAAGCACAGTTAAATTCTGAGAGCAGTAAATATCACAAAATGTATCTACAGTTATATAGAAAGAATGATGAAATGGTTAAAGGTATCGATCACAATCCTACGGCATTAGGATGCCTTATTCAAGATTTTTTGTTATGCAATCAAAAATGTCCTTCCTGGTAAAAAAAGACCCTGTCCAGCTGTCCAGGTTTGGTGAACTTTTGATAAAGAGATCTACAAATGCTAGCACTGATTTTTGGCTGAGCTCTGTTTCAGAAGAAAGTATGATTGAGGTAAAGCTAGCCGATCCGATGCATACTCAGTGCTTCTCCATGAGTTTAGGGCTGAACATCTCTTTCTATCAAGGATACAGATACTGGCACCCACTTCATGGTCATCCTTAAACTCTATTATCTGCTCTGAAGACTTCCAGAGGGCCTCTTCCTTCCTGCAGCAATGATTCACATAAGCACAATATTATAATAATTTTTACATACATGTTTTTAATCTATGTGTGAATCTGACAATTATTTCTTAAGGTTTTTGCAACCATTAAATACTGTTATTATCATTTAAATACTTTACAACTCTGCCATTTAAGCAACCAATACTTTCATAAAAAACATGTTTTGTAATGTATGCATGCAACACAATAGAAGGTTTTAAAAAACACATTATTAAAAAAGAAAAATGAAGGCCTAGTGGACAGAAAGACCAAAACTGTATATTTTAATAAACAGCTTAGAGAAAGATTTGTGGCTCCACAAATGTACAAAGCACGCTGTGATGACGCTGTGACACTGCAACAGAGTTACACCAAAACTGCTTGCAAAAACACTGTGAAAGCACTGACAGCCCATGCAATGTAAACCAAGCAAGATGGCCGTGAAAAAGGCGTAAGCTGTTTACAGAGGTAGGTTGAGCTACAGTGTTGTTACAAGAAAAACAACAACAAAAATATCCACATGCAAAGACTGAAGGGACTAGAGAGAAGGGACGTGCCCCCCTCCCTTGCCAACCATTTGCCACCCCTGTAGCCACCCCTACCAGGTTATTTCTTGTTCCTGGGCTTTAATTAACTTCTCCTGGAACAAGCAGTTCACTAAGCCTGATGATGGCAGTAATGATCCCATCATGTGGAATTTCCTACTTTGACATTTTAATGCGTGTATATTGAAAAAAACTAAAACAAAAATGCAGAAAAAAACATTTACAACAACATACTACACATAAGGAGAACTAATATAGAATATGTGTTCTTTGGTGAATTAGTTTTAGGTTTTACAGAGAATAGTTTGTCTCTGCAGACACCCAGGAGTCTCCTATAAAGTTAAAAAACTTTGCTTGACCCATTTAATGTGTATATTAAGTAGGACCATAAATTCATTTAAATTTAACTTGTTTATAAATATGCCCATAGCTTAATTGGCAAGGACCCTAATGAAAATGTGGTCTGTCTTCAATGATTTATTTGGAAAATATAGAGGTTGTGATTGTTCATTTTATTTTTACCAGTATAGATCGACCATAAGATGATATTGGTACCTATCAGTTTTCCCTCAGTGCACATTGGCCCCTGCCTGACCCCCCCCCAATGAAATTCTTCTGGTCAGGCACTATGCTAATGTCGCTATCTCTGGAAATCACTTATTCGCCCCTCAGCCACCCTAGTGAAAGTTATCTGGACTGTGTTTTTTAGAGGACTGAGTTCTGGAAATACATTGGGACAAGGAATAAGAGGAAGCACCATTAAAGTCTCTATGAATGGTGGATAGACACAGTATGATAATCGAGAAATAAAATTACAAACCAGCTTCATCTGAAAAGGATTTCTGATACAACAAACACCTAAAATACAGAGACTTGCCAGTTGTTGCCACATTTTGAACACTCTTTGCACTCATGCACACTTACAGGTCCATTATTCGGTCTCTCACTCCTGAATAAATATCCGCAGTCTTCCACCTGCAGAGACAAATACGCAATAGGAAACTTTAACTGCTCTGCAGTAACCAAGCAACTGCCGGACAAGTGAGTCAGGAAACGAAGACAGGAGCTGACTCACAGCAGCTGTGACGTAAAGGGATGTAAGAGGGCACAACAACACACACATACACACAAACAAACACCCACTTCAAGTCTTTCAGTCCTTACCATAACTCTACATTGACTTTCATTCATTTTTATGGCTTTACCCAGACCTTTACCCCAACCCTAAACCAAACTTGAAACCTAACCTAAAATCAACTCAGTCTTTAGTCCTAAACCTAACACCCATCTCAACAAGAGACCTCCCCTCATAGGGGCTAATCGACTGATCCCCATAAGTACCTTAAGTCCCCACAAAGTAGCATATTCCTGGGAAATTCCCAACGACGTAACAAATACATGGTCAGACAGACACAGGGAGGCTGTGATGCAGACATCTGTCCTGTTTAGGTAAAGTAACACCTTGTTGTGTAAAAGGTGGAGGGACTTGGAAGAAATGTGGATAATTAGACTTTTCCAAACAGTCAGTCCATAAAGAGACACTTTTGCTTTTCCCTGTAAAATACACCTCAAATCTCTTGTTACCTCATGCAGAAATCCAGTCATACTAAACATGAAAATCACCGTCGCATACATTTTTCTTCACTGCATTTTCTCTTTGAATGCAGCTTCATATTGTCTGCTGAAATCTCCAGTGCAGCTTCTATCCTGCTGTAAAAATGCAGAAAATCCCTCTAAACTGAAATGCTGCTTCGTCACCTTGCATAACATGCTGCGGCGACGTCTCTCTGCTTCCAAATGATAAAATTAAAAGTTTTTGAAATGATATCCTACCTTTCATTCTTTAAAGCTCAGTCTCCCTCCTGCTTTTACCGGTAAAACTACAAGGTTTCTAGAGAAAGCGAAAAGACACAGAAAGATGTCCTGGAAAATAGAAGGGAGGATAAAAAAGCTGCAAGAGGAGGGAATGAAAAGTCAAGATGAAGGACAAAGAGCTTACATATCCAGCTCTCTGCCGGGAAGTATTCTGGCCTTCCTCCAGCAGATAACCGGATGTAATCAATAACATCATTTGGTATCTCAGTGTCCACAGTGTTACACTGTATACTTTACAGTTTCTTGAAAAGTCCTTTTCTTCCCTGACATTTTTCAGTTTGTGTCACATTTGTTACAACTGAAAATTTTCAATAGTTTATATATTAAATCCTAATAAGGTAGCACCTGATTTTGAAGTGTAAAATTATAATGCTTAGTTTTCAGCATTGCATTAGTAGCTTCTTTGCCCTGCTGCCACCACTGTATTACAAAGTAGAGATGCTTGAAAGTGTAAATTCTGCCCATCAGCTTTTACAAACTTTAATCTCAAAGTCCATCCATCCATTTTCTCCCGCTTATTCCGTCAAAGTCGCTGTGGGCTGGTGTTTATCTGCGGTAGACAATGGGCGAGAGGCGGGGTCCACCTTGGACAGGTCACCACTCGCAGGGCAACACAGAGACAGACAAAGATGTACAACCATGCACTAACTCCTAAGGACAATTTAGAGATTACAACTAACCTAACAATCTTTTTTTTTTGTACTGTGGGAGGAAGCCAGAGAACCCGGAGAGAACCCGGGGGATTTATATATAAACCATCTAGAAACTTCATGATTAAGAAAAATGTTATAAGGGCATGAAGAAACGCGCAGGCCTCAGTTTGACCTGACCTGACCTACATTAGAGTTGAGTGTGTTTATGGGGATCTTTGACCATTCTTTCAGAAGTATATTTGTGAGGTCAAACACTGAAGTTGGACCATAAGGCCTGGTTCTAAGTTTCGGCTGTAATTCATCCCAAAGGTGTTTCTATCAGGTTTAGGGTCAGGACTCTGTGCAGGCAAATTAAAACAAATGCTTTTAAACTGACACAGCAGGGGAGCTTCACTAAAATCTAATTGTATCAACCTTTCAGCTGCCAGATATAAACCTAAGCTTCCAGAGTATTAATTGACATCACAGTTTTGGATCATCAGACCTTTACGTGAAAACAGCGCAAAAATCTCTTACAAAAAACAATTATCATATCAACAATCAAAACCACATGAATAGCTGACTGTTTACTAAAAATATTTGTTTTGACTTTCACATTTATACAAGAGAGCACACACATAATTTGTTACAACATGGGTTTAAAATCGTGAGTAAAACAAGTTGCAAGAACTTATGTTAAGAAGACATGCAATTCACAAACACACAGACAGACCTGTTGCATGACAGCTGTAGTATAAATGAAGTTTCCTCATGAGTCCACAGTGAAAAGTGATAAATTAGTAGAAACAGTTATTGTGTTCTGAGCTCTAGCTACGGTTTCTGGATTTTATTTTTTAGAGCACTTCACAACAGCTATTTTTTTTTTTTTTTGAGCTTTTTACGGCACTAGTGGCTCGTTTTTCTGACAGTAGGCTGACAGGAAAGTGGGTATGAGAGAGAGGGAGAGACATGCGGGAAAGGACCACAAGCCAGATTTGAAACTGGGTTGCCCGCGTCGAGGACTAAGGCCTCCATACATGGCTCATGCGCACACAACACACACAACAGCTATTTTACCCCGTTGTAGTAATGTGTTTTATCTTTCTCAGCCTTTGTCAATGCAATACGTGACATTTGGATTTAATTAACACCATTGAGCCTCCTCTTTTTCATAGAGCAATAGCCACAACTAGTCCCCCATAGACTTAAAGCACTACACCATGGACACAGTGGAACTACAGAAAACGGTATTGTCGGACTTATATCTAATTGATCAGTGATCTTCCTCTTTCTTTGATTCTATCACCCTATTAATAGAACGGGCTACCTTATGACCTTCTGTATTGACCCAATACACCACTGCCAACTGATCCCTTATAAGGTGAAAAAGAATTTCTCCCATCTCAACGTGTTTTGCAGTCACTGGTGTAGATTTATCCACGTAACAACACAATCTTAATGCTTGATTTGAAACACTTCCAATTTCTTCAACAGAATCTGCTATTGATTAATATACTAGACATCCATAATCCGTAATCCATAAGTGATCTCAATAGAGCTATATACAATGTTTTTATAGCACATCTATGTATCTGCACCACAGTCTTTATCTCTAAGACATCTCATAATATAATTTTGTTTTTGATTTCTCAATAATCTTCACAATATGTACTGTCCGTGTTAATTTTTTATCAAACCAAATTCCCAAATATTTGAAAGTCTCCACTACTTCTAACTGCTCTCCATACAACTTAAGATGTATCTCTATTGGCTTTATCTTTTTAGTAAACACCATTGCTTTAGTTTTTGAGGATTAGGTGGCAGTCAGCGACCCAGTCAACGGATGCTTAAACTGGTTCTGGGGACGTGTAATGTAACCTCACCACAGGGGAAGGAGCCTTAGCTTGTGTGGAAGCTGGAGCAATACCGGCTACAATTAACCGGTGTTCACCATTCAGCAGAAGGAGGCCAAAGTTCCCGCTGCCCATCTGGCGGCCATGAGGTGCCAACGGGCATAGATTCAAATATTAAAATGTGCAATTGGTTGATAATTATTTCGGAAATTACCTAACCACATGAAATGCATAGTTTATATGTGTTTAAAGAATTTTCTCTGAGTTTTATTTTCTGTTATTCAAGAATGTCAGGTTCCTGGGTTTTTATTTTTCTGTTGGGGTTTCTTTTCTTTTCTTTATCTTTCGGACACTAGATGGAGCCAGAGGCTAGGCTGGAGCGGCTTTAGGTAAGCACAGCTGCTTCCCATCTTCTCCTCAGTGGATAACTTAAAAAAGCCAGACTACTGACACTTCAACGCCTGAGTGTTTGCCTTCTATGGTATTCAGTGCCCTCCAGTGTGAGCCCAGTGATTTCCTTGAGTCAAAGTGAACTTTATGGGAGATTAACACAGAGGACACTATTGTTGAAAACATCATAAAAGCCAGACTGGAATTAGCCAAACTACTTAGAAGGAGAATATTCTATGGACAAAGCACAAATCAGATCAGCAGTACCATTCCCACACACATGCAATGGACCTGTTACTCTGTCCAGGCCTTGCTAGTCTGCCATTTATCTGGGTAACTTAGAGTGTTACAAATGGAACCCTGAACCTTCTCCCAGAGTTCATGAGAACATATTCTGTTATGATGCGAGCAGATGTGTACCCTGTGCTACTCAACTTAGGATCAGAGAGAACTGAGTTATATTTTATTGCTGAAATCTTTTTGATAAATACCACTTAGTTAAAATTGGATTAACCTTAAACTGTACCAGTTTCTTAAGAAGAATGCTTACATGAGCAGAATTAAAAGCTTAACTAAAATTGACAAAAAGAAGTCTGGCATATGCTGCTGAGTTCTTCAGATGCTTTAGTGCAAGGTGCGTCAGTGTTAAGATAGCATCACTGGTACTACGTCTCTTAGCATAAGCAAATTGAAAGGGATCCAGAAATGGCTTGCAGTAGCTCCAACATGAGTTTCTCAAATTATTTAATCACAATGGAAGTGAGTGCTACTGGGCGGTAATCGTTATCAGACTGAGGACAGGCAATTTTTGGAATTGGAAAGACGATTGATTTCTTCCAAATATCTGGTACCAAATGAGTGTCTGTAGAGATCTGAAAAACTTTAAGCCAAATTGGAGAAAGTTTCTCTGCAAAGTTCTTAAGAAGAAAAGTGTACATATTGTCTGGCCCAGTTGCTTTCCTGTAGCCGAATATGCATCTTTGATTTTGTCATAACATTTATCTGAGATGTTAGAGTTCCTTTTGCTGCACTTCACACAC
>JAUZNJ010085358.1:11116-23279 GCA_034780135.1 Jordanella pulchra
TAGCCGAATATGCATCTTTGATTTTGTCATAACATTTATCTGAGATGTTAGAGTTCCTTTTGCTGCACTTCACACACTGCAAAAAGCCAGGCAGAAACGTGTTCAAACTGCAGTGATTAAAATCTCCCAGGATAAACATAGGAGCATCCAGCTTATTCTGGAGATGGTGATGGACGCAGCCCGAGATTTGAATTGCCTCTCTTGTTGTGTTAGCACTAGGCGGTGCATAAACTACACACACAAAGATGTTGGTAAACTCCCTTGGGAGGTACTATGGCCGCAGAGTGACACATAGCAGCTCCACGTCAGGGTTACATACTTTGTCTCTGACAGCGATGTTGCAACACCAACTGTCCTTCACATAAATGCAAACTCCACCACCCCATGGATTTGCCAGATTCAGCGTTTCTATCCAGGCGGATACTAGTGAAACCATCCACTGGAGTTGAGCTCTCCGGAACATCGTCACTAAACCAAGTCTCAGTAAAAAAAAAAAGACCCGACTCCCGATACACCCTGCACACCTGTGAGCATACGAGCGCAGTTGCTCCAGCTTGTATCTGAGGTAGCGAGGGATGCAAAGTATAATAGAGGGCAGCGGTAGCTTGGTGGCCCAATGTACATGCTCCCTTTTACTGCCCCTCCATCCTCTCTTTATGGTCCTCCGTTGTCCACAAGGCCCCCCGCACTGGTGACCATAGTTCTGTAGTTCTCCTGGCATGTCCTGCAGTAGGTCCGGTGAAGGCAACACACTGTTCTCTCGAAAGCTCAGTAACTCAGCCCTACTGTATGCCAGTCAGGCCGTGTCAACCTCCGATAGGGCTAGAGAGGATTAGCCACAGCAATGCTAGCTGCACAGTTTTCCTTAAGTCCATTCCACGGACACATATCATGCAATCCCACATATATCCTCTGTTTGGAGAACATACTGCTCGATCAGTCCATGCTGAAAGGTGATAAAAACACATTAACAGAAAACAATACAAACAAAACAGCACACGGAGCCCCTCTTGCGTGTCACAGCAGAGCTGCCCCATCTTGATCTTCCATGCATTAAGAACACCGTCCCTACTGTGAAGCCTGGATGCTCCATTATATTCTGGGACTGCTTTGCTTCATCTGGTAAAGGTTGTCTTAAAGTTTTGCAGGGTACAATGAATCTCAAAACTATCAAGGGATTCTAGAGAGAAATGTCCTGCCCAGTCCAGTATGAAACTATGTTTTAATGTCCGCCTTCTGTAACCCCAGATACCTGTAAATGAAGTATAATGAATTAACCTTCTGACAAAAAAAATGAAAAGACGAAAACATTTATTTTGTATTTGGGCCATCAAATCAGCAAGGCAGATGTAGAAAGACCAGAGCACAAGTTACTATTTGAGCATGGTCACATATGTTAAATCCAACTTTTGTATGTGTATTTCTTGTAAATAAAGACCACATGCAATTTGCATCATATTTCTATTGGTGCATCGGTGTCTTAAGGTGAGAAATGACCCTGGCAGAAGGCATTGCTCTCTACTCTTCCATCCTGGATGGCTAGTAGGTGCACGGGGTTGTTAATTTGTAGGGAATGGTGTTCACCTCTAATAATTTCAATATTGTCAAGAACACCACAAGCCACAGTTATATCACTGGTCCTCTTAGGGGTCACCCTCAGGCAACATAGGTAGTGGAAGCATGCTTTAAGGTCCACCTGCATCTTCACCTGCGTTCTCATCCTGCAGTGGGCCTGGCCGAAGTTCTGTTGGGGAACTGATTCTTTGTTCCCAAGAGTAACCCTGGTCCTCTAGCTAAACTCCTGTAATGTATACACCAAACAGTATTAAAAACAGGAACTAACTGAATTGCATTGTGGTAATCTTTAGGCAACTTACCAGATTGTACTCTGTTGCTCGGTTAAGACTCATATGTTTGTGAATCATGGAAAAGTCCAGGCCAATTTGCAACTACATTCAAAATGGTAATATGCAGCATCACATTTGATCTCGACAATGAAGAGAATGACAGATATTTGTGTGGCACCAATTAATTAACGGCAGGATTGTGGACAGTTCAAAACAGACCTAGTAAGATTTACAATGGTTTATTTAAAAAAAACTAGCAAAGATCAAGGGAGGTGCAGGCAGTCTCTGACGATCAGTCAATAACAAGTCTGTGTGGTGGACTCTTAGCTAGTTAAAAAAAAGCAGAAGGGCGCGGTCCTCCCTGCTCCCAATCCTTCAACCAATCCTCCGGTCTCTGGGGAACCTCAGCAGCGATCCAGTCACCCCTGCTCCTACAGCCGGCCGCTCGCTCCAGTCTGGAGACCAGTCGGGTGGCTCACCATCCTCATCAACGATCACACGGGTGGTACTCCTCTAGCGACCAGCCCGCTCGTCTCCAGTACTCCATCCCGCCGGCGCTGTCCTCCAACTCCAAGTCAATAACCAGCCTGAGTCCAATCTGCTGCTCGCCTCGCCATCCTTGGCTATATGCTCCTTCCCAGTCTGCACGCTGCTCAATCAGATGCAGAACACCTGTGCCGCTATAGTGGGGCATCTCCGGGTATACGTGGCACATGACCTCAAAACGACAAATCAAATACATGCAACACAACAACCCAAAAAAAGTTAAACCAACTAAATCTAACAAAGGCAAAACAACTTCAAAACATAATATAAACAGCAATAAAGGAAACATAAATTAACTTCAATAAAAGAAAACTGAGGACACATTACCACATTTGACTTTGATGCAGTTTTTAACATCTTGAAACAGTAGTCAGTTTTATGTACCTGCACATTAATGTTGTGGATACACTTCCTATTCACATAATCAGCCTCATTATGCGAGGGAGCCTTGATGGATGTTTGGGTCTCATCTATGCACCCAATTACACAGGGATATCCTAAAAGGAAATAAAATTACCAATGTAAGCCTTAGATTTGAAATGAATTTAAAAGATCATTCACCTGCAGTCCTGTAGAACCCCACCTTGATGGGTTTATTCCCAGCGAAATTAACAAAGCAGGGTAAAAGTCAATCCAGGGCCAGACACACCCTGATTACTGCTTTGCACATGGTTACCCCACTCAGGTGTTCAGCATCTCCTATAAAAACAAAAAAACAACAAAACCACAAAAAGTTTAGTCTACACAGAACCTGCTGGGACGTGAGGAGGACTTCAATCTTTAATGCTGTAAATGAGAGGACGGATAAGGTCATGGATGTATACGAATGTGAGATGATGGTCATTAAGGAAACTTTATATGAAAAATCATCTACATGTGGTTTGAGAACCCTCTCTTGAAAAATATTTCATTCTCTGCGAACTAATGGCCTCCCTCATCAACTGAATCTTCGCCAAAAGGACATGCCATGGTTGTGTTTAACATGCGTTTCTAAAGGTGCAGTTAGACCGAATGCAATTTCCGTGAGAACGGTGGGAAGTTCACCATGGACTGTGTGAAATAGGAGCTTGAGCAGCATGAAGCAGACATTCCACCTACATGAAAAACTAAGCAAATAGACTGAATGGTTGTGCAGTTAAAACAACTGTTTGTGGTGCAACAGTTTTAAAAATATAATATTTTTTTCATTTTAGACATTAACCTGTTGTGTTATGTAATAATGTGAAGTTATTACGTAACACAACAGGGCATTTGGGTCCTAGTATTGAGTATGACAATATTTAGTAGTTTAGCCTCCCAAATCATTGAATTTGGATCCATCATTACCCTTGGTAACCCCGTAGCATATCCTGTCTTACCATCAGCACTTCACAAAAGTATGGGTGAAACAAAACATTACAGAGTGCAGCTAAATTATTCTCTAAGCAAAACTTTTAAATCTGCTTGGGGACACCATAAATTTCTGATAAAAAGTAGATCACTTTAGTTTGTTGGGAGTGGCGTCTGGATGAGGCTTGAATTCAGCTTTTCTTCCGTTTATCTAGCTGGGCAGAGGCAGTCGCTGATGGGAGCCGGGCTAGAGGGAAGGAGGGTGATGAACAGTCCTTCTACGGCTGGATTAAATCTTTTTTTAAAAGTATCTATGAAGATTCTTAGTCATCCAGGTCATGGTCAACCTTGGAAAATTCAGTTTAGGCAACTGGATGTGAAGTTTTCTAAAAGACGTTTTACCTCTCATCCATCTGTTCTAACTGATGCTGGAGCGCACTGAGATTAATATACTGTAGGTGGAACAAAATAATTAGGGAAAAAAAAAACAGAAACAAAAATCTCTCTTACAAGAGATCACCTGGGGGGTTCTGATGGGTCATTAACTCCCTCGTCAGAATGGTTTTGGTCACAGGCCGCTGTAAAGTGGGAGTCAGGTGAGGTCAGGTGGGAGGTGAATTATCCGGGTAAGGTTCCTAAAAGTGCTTTGTATGTTGGCGACAAGTTATGTCTGAGGCCACCTCCTCTGTTAAGGGATCTTTTTTCCAGGTTTCCAAAGATGGCTTCTTTGACCCCCTCTCAACCATCTGTTTTCCTTGGCCAGAATGTGGATCTTTGTTCTTAAAGAGAGTCATTTAGCCTTCAGGTGTAGGTGGGCAGCTGAGTCCTGTCCTGTGGAGTTAGGCCTCTTGTGTTGAGCCATGCAGAGGTTGCTTGGTCTCTCCAATGTACAGGTCTGTCCAATCTTCATTACACAGAACCATGTTGTTGGACTTGTTCCAGTGGGTGGTATGACAACATAGAAGTTTACAGAAAACCTGCACACACAGACCAGTACCTCGGTTTTGACTCTCTTTACCCACTGGAACACAAATTAGGCGTCATCAGAACCCTCCAGACATGAGCATAAACCATTCCAAACACCAACAAATGAGAAAGATGAGAGAACAGGACCTGAAAAACTGAAGTTATCCCGGATGGGCTTTAACCAGCACAGGATCCCTGTAAACTTTAAACCCGGAAACACGCTGAGACAAAAACTGGTTCACCTCAAAGATAAGACACCCAGGAACAAGTCCAAATGAGTGGTTTACGCAGTTTAGTTGCCTAAACTGAACTTTCTCCCTTTTTAAAGCCACCTTGAAACCTCTACAGAACCTTTTTTCATCCTTAGACAAAATGGTTCTCCATATTCCATTTTGACAAAAACAAACAAAAAAAAAAAAAAAAAAAAAAAAAAAACACCTCACAGTAACAAACTTTAGTGTCAAATCACCTTAACAAACCCACTAACTTCTCTTATAGTGTTTGACAGACTATGAGCTCAGTACAAGTTCACTGAGAGAGAAAAAACAAAATCCAACCCTCCTCTGACCAGGTTAGAGGTTAACTCTAAGCAGTGTTAGTACGGAATCAGTCACAGGTTGATTAACCTCACTGCTGGAAATGAAAGACTTAAAGTTTGCCTGATTTTATGGTTGAAAAATTTGAAGTTTTCATTAAGCCTGCTTCATGTAGCAAACCGTAGCCCTTTAAACTCACTTATAACCCCTATTGTCATGGTAAGCAGAAGTTAACAACACAATGTCAGTAATTATAGGAATACAAGTGTAACACCAGTAAGGAGCTCAGGTTCATTCACCAATCATACACATGGTTCCACATTTTAAAAGTCATTTTAAATGTTCCAGTTCTCTCTAAATGGCATGTAAGACCAAATCCACACAGGAAGGGGTGTTGGTGGGGGGTGGTGGTGGGATAAAGCAAATAGTAAAAAATAGTAAAAAAAAAAAAAAAAATGTACGACATACAGTCTGGACACGAGGGAAGGATGGTTAGGTTTTTACAAATAAAATAATAAAAAGGAATATATTAAAGGAATATTAGAACTGTGGCAAATTTGAGAAGATGGACCATATGTAATCAAGGCTCCAATTAAACCTAAAACTTTTAAGTCTGCAAACAGCAAGACGTGAGGACACACTGGTTACAACGCCATACAAAACCAAAGGAGAATAAACCTGCACAACAGGAAGCTCAGCTTGCAAATGATTTCTAGCATGCAAACAGTTTGCATTAAAATCGTTAATTTAAAGCAATCCTGACAGTAAGTACAATACATACCTTCCTCTGTGGTGCTATGATCACCTGTGGAGAAGCAACCACATTCCAGCATAAAAGGAGACCACACCAAGCAGTTGTTTCTGAATTCACAAATAACTTTTTGCGCAGAGGAAGAGGAACTTACTGCAACCACTTGACCTCTGCACACTGCTGAACAGACAGATCATGCTGCGAGTGTAAATAGGTCGTAGAGCATGGAGAAGCAGGTGAAAAGGGTCTCCACCACTGCTGACAGCTAATTGGATGCAACCCAGTTGTCAAGTCTTTCAGAGCAGGTTTAATTCACCCTGCTACACTAAAGACAAAATAAAATTCAACACATATCACATATTTGCATATATTTTAAATTAATCTCAAACTTCGTTTTGTTCTTAAAAAACTGTGTTAAGTCCAAAGATTAAACTGGCAGATATATTTAAATATGTTTAAATACATTCGAAGATGATCAAACAAGTGATTATTTCAGTTGCTCAAATCAAGGTGAAACAGGCTTTTGCCAAATTAAACTCAAACCCGTTTCCAAGCATCTTTATTCTAATAAAAATGATTTTGCATCTGAAGCTAATTAAACCCAAGATTTAAGATTAGAATATGTCATCAGATCAAAATACTAATATTTTTAAAAAGAAAAATGTTGGCTTTGTGTACGTTCAATATCTGCTTTAAGGTTTCTATTTTCAAGATGTACTTTTGATGTGACCAATAATTAAATTCTGATGAATATTTAGATTTCAACTCATTGTGGTACATTTTGTATTGTTTTATAAAAATCTAATATTCTAATCTTATATTTTTATTAGCTTTAAGTATAAAATAGTCTGTATAATTACTATATATAACATATGAGCTGAGTTAAGTTACTAAAATTGATCTTATTTTGAATAAAGTTCTATTTTATTGAATGTATCTGCATACCGTAGTTTATTCAAAGACATTTGCACCCTCTTGAGGTTATGATTGTGACATGGAAGAGCAGCCAAAACCAATGCATAGATATTTGATTTTTCTGCTTCGTATTTATTCCTGATAACATTCAAGTTGTTTTTTTTATGTGTTTACATCCCAGTGTAATTACATTTAAAATCCTACAATAAGAGTTTGATGCAGATTTTGTTCTCCTCTGGGCAACAAAATCACTGATGCTGGAGTTTTTGCTTCACACACCCAGACAGCATCAGGATGTTGTTCCTAGAAGGCAACTGTGTCACCATTCAGTCCACCTCTGGCTATAAAACAAAAAGGACAAAATAAAAAAAAGGAGAAAGGAGATGGACAGATGGTGGAGTTTATTCTTTCTGTTCTTCCTCCTTCACTAGACATGCATCTTCCTGGTTAATCCCACAGCACTACAGCTAAATCACAACACTTTAATATACAGTTTTTAAATCTAATATTGTTGTTTTTTTTCCCTTTACTGTTAGATGCACATATTATGACTTTCTGCAAATAAATGCCCTCTCAATTCACTGTCCTTGTTGGTTTCATGGTCTATTTTCATATTAGAGCTGCATCTGATGTGTGCAGTGTAAGGATAATAAATATAATCCAATTTGGTATTTACTTTTAATTAAAACTATACTATGTTTCTGGTATGTACTCTGACTAAAGTGCAACTTTGTTATCAGAGGTTTCAGTTTATTTGACAATGATTAGCTCCTTTGCATCTCACAGGGAAGTACCTCTTTATCCTATGTACATCAACAAGTGTGCAAGTGTAAAGAATGTGTCCAATGTGCTTTGGATGGCGAGAACAACCACATGCATTTGTTAAACAGCTTGAAATTAATGACAGTCTGTTTCAAGGCCACAGTAGTCTACTGCTCCAATTGAGTTGTAACACACACACTGCATGCCAAAAAGTACTGTATCCATTTACACTGCAGGTGCAGAATCATATCCAGCCAGCAGACGGCAAGTGACACCCAGCAATCTGTGAGAGGGGTGTAATTGGAGAGGATTGGGCTTATTCTGATCATGCCGAATACACTGTAAGCAAGCTTGGGAAGAAACAAAATGCTGTCTCGGTCTGAGGCCTGTAAGCCAGGCAAAAGTCTGTGGGTAATACTGTATGGGAACATGCAGCATTCAGACAGACCACTGGAAGAGCTGTTTGCAGCCTTTATTTGGACACACCAAACTCTCGCGTTGCTGAGGCTAAGGGCTGGGAAGGAAATTTGAAACTAAAATAACAGCACTTAAAGTGGTAAATATGGTATGTCATGTTGGCTCAAGGGTTGTGGCTTCAATGGTAACACACTCCATGGTACTTTTTTGTTTGATGGCATGCTAAACTTTGTTAGACTGGAAACTTTATCTGACTCTGCCTGTTTGTGGATGTAATATGATCCATATGATAACATCTTTCTGACTTTTTTTCAAAATGAAATCCATGGAAATATGAGATATTTCCTTATGTTTAATCCATAGTGCATCCTGAATGATAGTGTACACCTGTCTGTCCACCTTATTCATGTGGGGACACTGTCTTCAGTATTTGTCTTTCTCCTGATGCCTTATGGGGAGAATGCAGAGATATAGGCAGGAACAGATTTGGAGAGGGCCTTGTAGTGAGTAAAGTAGACCGCAGAATATTTTTGATCATTTTCCAATGGATCATTTATCATTTCAAAGTCCCAACTCACATTTTCTGGTAAATGAAAACTAAATATCCTTGTTTGCAGGTACTCCACATGGTCCGTCAGGAAAAAACTGTACAATGAAAAAAACTTTCATATCTTGTTCATAGTGTTTCATTTCCTTTTCATTGTTTTTTTTTCTTTTGAAATTTATAGATACCAACCTATTTACATACAAAGTTTCTGCTGATTTATTTCATACTTAATTACTAACTTCATGATATTTTTATTTGTTAATATTACTTAAGTATTTAATGATTTCTGAATCTAAATAGAGGCAGCAGTGTTGTTGGATGCAGGAGTTTGCCCTGCAACCGAAGCGTTGACAGTTCAAGCTTTCATGGTCGTGGTGTCCTTGACATTTCACCTGCACTTCCTACTGATGGGGGTCAGAGGGCCCCGTGGCGCCTGTGTACGGCAGCGGCGCATCTGTCTGTGAGCCCCAGGGAAGCTGTGGCTACAATGTAGTTCACCACTATCAGTGAATGACTGAATGTAGTGTATATGCTTCTTCTGACATGAAATAGCAATATATATAAGTACAGGCTATTCGTATACTTATTTACTGATCTTAAGAAGGCATTTAATTTGTTTCTGTATTTAACTTTATTTATTTATCTATTAATTCTATCCTCTCTATTTATTGATCTATTAAACCTACATACTGTATTTGTTTTGCAACATTTTTTACTTGACTATTAATTCATATGTTCGTTAATCCTATTTACTCACTTATTTAAAATTTGGGTTTTCACTTGTCTCTTCAGATATTAACATGCTGATTAATTGATCCTGCTATCACTCTGTTTGTCAATCCATCCACTTTTACCTGTTCAATATTTTACCTATTATTCATTATAAATTATTTAATATTATTTCATTATTTACATAATTGCTACCAATTTCTTATGTACTAATCTGCTTTCTTATCTGTTAATTCTGTATTAAATTGAGGACCAACACAGCTATCTATTGACATCTGCTAATTTAAATGCATCGAATAAATGGACCGAATGGGAAGCTTCCTTAGCAGAGACAAAAACATGAACCTGGGTCCAGTTGCATGGATTTAAGTCACTCTCCAAACACTGACTGTAACACCAGAAGGAAGTAAGTGTGACGTGTTGTACTGTAAAAATGTGCCAACCAGATTTTAAGTACAGGCTGTGCTAATCAACACATAGCTACAGAAATGGATTGTATGTTTCCCTCTGTAACATTACTCCTGCTTAAATTCATAAATAATGTTCTGAGCTGCTTTACTTTTGATGAAGAGAGTGCTCACTACTGATCTGGTATTTTTTTTTTACAAACCATTTGTATTTTATGTATACTTGTGTTCTTTTAGCACAAGCTGTTCAATTAAATAATGAATTTGTACCTAAATATATGAAGCATGCAAAACTTTTTTTTAATACATTTGTTCAAAATGATATCTTTCAGCTCCTGTCCTTCCTGATGAAAACATTTCCCTATAAATCAGTAAATCTACTTGATAAAAAAAAGCTAACATACAATGCATAAGAAAGCTACAGTACTGTCTTTGTAAGTGAAATGTTTCTGCTCTTTCCCTCCACAGGGAGGCAGAAGTGTGTAGATCTAGATAACCTGCAGGTTTTCAAGCCAACTATTACAATTAGGAAACAAAAACTGTACATTTGTGATCCTGAAAATAAAGCCCTGATCCGGAAGACAAACTATATTCTTGAATACAAGTAAAAAGGTTGTGCTTGTTTGTCTCTGCAATAGTGCCTATTTCTGATGACTCTTCATGAACGTAAAAAAAACAATCTCGCTCTGTTACGTGATTCCACCAAACTCACAAAATAAATCTTAGCTGCAATATTAAGCTAGCACTCAACCGAGGAACCCACACTCTGGCAACCAGAGAAGAGGTTAGGATTTCTGGTTGCTCGTTGCTTCAAGACGGCATTAAGTCCAAAACCTTGACATTGACCTCTGACCTGTGGACACATACTTACACAACCATAAGTGTTCTTTACCAAGCACAGACGAGGACAGCTGAACGATTTTTACATGGTCAGAAGTGTTTATGGAGGGGCTGAGTTTAAAGGGTTTGGTGGCAGAGCTCTCACTTACAAACACACATATCCATAGCCCAGAACAGATAAGATCAGATATGTTTCAGTGGCTAATCTTAAAAGTGATAACACCTCTAATCCACAATATTCAGAAATATCTTGATTTGGGAATAAAGCACTGTAACATTTAAAACAGCTGAAACACAAAAATACTTCTTCATTTGCCAACAGCCCTGTTTCATCTCTTGTCAAAGTTGTCATATAAAGTTCCTAAATCCTGCATCCCAAAGTAAACCCCTTCACCCTGTCCTGTATGACGAGCCTCCTAAGGCTAACTGGCATTCATCAGGCCCTGATCTAGTTGCACAGCAGAGAACATATATAAGTAAAAACTGCATTGGGTCAGAGCTTCTTCTTAGCTACATTGCAAACAGATGTGGTAAGACACCAGGACACAGAAAAGGACACATTTTATCTGTTAAAGTAAAGAATCTAAGCACATATATTGAATGGCAACAAGATAGAAAACTTACCAAAATTGGGACACAAGTAAAACGGGACATTGAGTAAAGGGAGGAAAAGATAGAGTGGAAATGAGAAAGTTATCTAGGTAGATGAACAAATGAAGACAGTAATTAAATGATTCAACCAGTGATCTTCAATTAGCTAAGATCACCTAATACTGATTAGTCACTCACCCATAGACTATTGCTCCAAGCAAGTAGACCCTAATGAAAAACGGTTGAAGCAGGGAGCTAAGAAATACTAATTTACCAGAAAAGAAACAGAAGAGTAAATCTAATAAAAACAATTATACATTCAAACAACTTTGGATGGCCCTTGCAACTCAGCACCGCTTTGCCTATTGCGACCATGGGAAGCTGCACACGTTGCCTCAATGCCTCTTCTCAGTCAGCGGACAAGTCTTGAGTATGGCACTACATGAGCTTTGGTCAGGAAAGGTTAAACTACAGTTAAAATGCATTTCCCCCCCAAAATGTTATCTTTCTGAAAGAGGCTGTGGTCCTAAAGTGCTGTCACTTAATGAAGATGCAACTTGTCCTGTTAGATCTCAGTGCTGCATTTGATGCAGTCAATCACAGTGTTTTTTTAGAAAAATTGAGCATTCTTTAGGAATAAAGGGAAAAGCACTAATCTGGTTTAAATCATACATGAGATAGATTTCAGTGTGTTTATGTTAATGTTAAATCTTCCTCATGTTTCAGTGTTACCTGTGGAGTACCACAGGGAACAGTTCTAGGGCCAATTATCTTAACTGTCTATATGCTTTCGAATGGGTAGAATTATTGGACGGCATCAGATTAATTTTCATTGTTGTGCTGATGATAGTTAGCTATATTTGTCCATGATGAAACTAACTAATACATAGACTACAGGCATGTCTTGATGTCATAAAAACCGTGATTACTCATAAATTTCTACTTTTGAATGCAGTTTTTGAAAAAAAAAGCTTATTAGT
>JAUZNJ010085369.1:0-23276 GCA_034780135.1 Jordanella pulchra
TTGAGGGCTCCAGCCCAGGAGACCACTGCGCACTCTGCTGGAGGAAAGATGGACAACAGGCTCCGGATCCCAACAGTACCCCCCCCCTTAACGACCGCCTCCTGGCGGTCCAGAGGAAGTAGATGGAACGGATCTCTCGTACTCCTCGATCTGCTGGAGGAAAGATGGACAACAGGCTCCGGATCCCAACAGTTATTTTGAAAACAGACAAACAAACTCTGATGAAAACATAACCTCCTTGGTGGAGGTAAAAACCAATTTGGTATTTACCATTTGGTAAAATTGTATTCTATTAAATTCTTTGACTAAATCAGAACTCACTAATTGTTCAGATAATTTATTCTTAACTTACTGTGATTGTTCCTGATGGAAAAATAATCTGTAGGTTTTAGCATCTTCAGCTAGGTGTGTTTGATTAAGACAATGAAACTAGCCAGTAGATATGAGGGTAATTGTAAAGGACTCTTTGGGCATATTTTGGCAATCAAGTGTCATAAACAGACCAGGAAACACATAAACATTAACATCATATCGGAGTTTAAACCCTATTCAATTTAAGTTTGACTTAAATGTATAAAAACAGCTGAAAACATGTTAGCATTGGATTAGGTACCATGTGTTTGCTGTTAGCTTCTGTTGGCTTGCTTCACACAAAACTAAAACAAAAAAAATTATCATTAATGATCAAAAACTCAAAATTATTTAGCTACAAATGCTTTCCCTAATTTGCCAGACCTGTAACCTCTGTTGAACTTTGTTTTGGAAAGCTGAGGCGTCTCAATGTTCAATAAAGTTCAACCTAGTCAAAGCTATATTCTCTGTGGGTCTGTGTTCAGAGGGTCTAACCAGGAGGAACTTGTATGCTTTACTGGTCTCCTGGTTCACCAAGTCTGGACCCTCTGGCTCCAAGTTATTTCTGAAACTCAAAGAAAAAGTTGTGGACAGTCTATTTTGTGGCACTCTAGAACTGGGAATAGCCTTTAGTTGCACTTAGCTTTTGAACAGTCTAAAGAGTGAGTCTGTTGTGGAGAGTGAAATCTCTTCTGCCATCATTGGCTGGGGTATCAGTATTAGAGTAAATTACCTAAAAGCAGATAAACAATGCTGGTTCTAGTCTGTGTAGTCTGTGGACTTCTCTGGTTCATCTGGAGATGATTTTTAAAGAAGGATCAAGAACAGATTAGAGAATCCTGAGCATCCTCTTAATGAGACTGTCTTATGTCAACAGAGTGTTTTCGGTCTTCAGCAGATCCAGCGCAATATTGACCAATAGGTGATCATTTCAGATCACAGCTCTCACCATCTACAATGAGTCTTTCAAAAATGTCAATCATTTTAAGCCATTGCAACATTTCATGTTCTCTTTGGGTAATAATGTGTTTTTGATATTTTAACACTAGTGGGACAGTTGTTCAGTAAACAGAGCTTAAAACCACTTTATTTAAATGCTTTATATATGAGACACATTTGGAAATCTGTGACTTTATTAGAAGTTTCATTTTCTGAAAAAGAAACAAGCAGCAATTCAGTTTAACATGAATAATTTAATTTTCAGTAAGATTTCTTTTCAACTTTTTGGTTACCAGAGGAACAAAATTGGTCATTAAGTTACACAAATGCAATGGAAAATGTTCTTTATTACTTCCTTAATTGGCTTTTTGTGTTCTTCTGGATGATCATACTTGCTCTTTGATAGCCCTGAAAACAAAACATCAGTGAGTGATCACTGCACTCTTCCTAAGAGGAAACAAGCTGTTCTCTGCATTCAGACTTTGCTTAAGTGTGTGAAGGTTATATGACCAGGCGGGGTGGGAGTGAAAGAGAGTGTGGTGACCTGGAACAGCTTCATGACTCTTGTCTGAGGGCTTTAAAAATCCACACGCCACTGCTCTTGATTGAACCCTCTGCACACCCCACTTGATTGAAGACACGGCAGCCCCAATGGAAAACTGATTGTTTATTTAACAACTGTTATATGGAATACCTAGGGACAGGAAGTCCTTAAACCAGTAGACGTTACTATTTATTTTGGCCCTTGTGGAAGTAAACATACTCACAGCCCCTCCTCCTTGTTACAGACACCCTACCGTTAAGGAATGCACCCATTCACAAGCTGGTGGCCATCTTGAAATTTTGTCTCTTGCTTCCTGTTTCTATGGTTACACTCCAATGCCATGATAAGGACTTAGAGGCTTAATCCTCTTCATCTGGCTCATTTTCTACATCGCTTCATGCCACTTGGAGTAGACTGGAAAAGCCAGTTAGCCGCAACAAGCCTTGAATTTTACTTTAGAGACTGAATCAAACACATAGGAAATGGGAAGAATGTGACTGCAGCCTAAAAAAAATTACTTAAAGCGGAAGTATCTGTGTGATGACCAAAGCTAGTATACGTACATGGGTCTAGTGAAGATAAGGTGAAGTGATAATCTGCAGCATGAATCAAAATGACACCATGAGCCTTTGGAGACAAAGGAAGACCTGTACTAAAAATACTTTATTATCATTAATCTACGTCATCGAATCATAAAGACTGTATAGAGAGATAAATAACAAATTTAGGAAAATATTAAAATGGATTTACCAAATATAGAAGTTGTTGAAGAGAAAAAAGGTAGGAAATGTATTAATGTTGAAGAATTCCATCTTCTCGGGCTGCATGGTGGAACGGTGGGTAGCAGTGTTGCCTTGCAGCAAGAAGGTTCTGGGTTAGATCCCGGCCTGGGGTCTTTCTGCATAGAGCTGGCATGTTCTCCCTGTGTATGCATGGGTTCTCTTCGGGTACTCCGGCTTCCTCCCACAGTCCAAATACATGACTGTTAGGTCAATTGGCATCTCTCAATTGTCCCTAGGTGTGAGTGTGTGTGTGTGTATGGTTGTACATCTTTGTGTGTCTATGTGTCGCCCTGCGACAGACTGGCGTCCTGTCCTGGGTGCACCCCGCCTTACGCCCATAGTCTGCAGGAGATAGGCACCGGCCCAAACGCGACCCTGATAGATGAATTGGGAGAAAATGGATGGAATTCCTTCTTCACTCTGAACATTGATATTTATTGGCTATAACCCAATATAAGTCTATATAAGTCCCATAATCTAACAAAATCAATTTAACAGATAAAAGCTATAACATTAAAACACCACTAAAAGTAAAAAAGAACAAAGATTTCTATTTCTTTAAAAGGTTATGCTTTATTTAGAACTAGAACTTAGCTAACTCTTGAAGAAAAAAAACATAAAGATGAAAGTCTGTCTCCTTATGTTGTTTTGTTGTTCAGTTCTAGTTGTACATTTCATCTCCTTAAAGGTTTAGTTAAACATGTTTGACTATGTTTGCTCTTAATACCGTATAAGTCCTCTAAGAATCACTTTTTATATCATTCACATTGGTCCTTTGACTAAAAAAATATATAAATAAAAGTAAATCAAGTTGATCTACAGTAAAGTCTGGAGCAGTTTTAACTAAGACATTGTATTTGACACAACTGTTGAAAAGATTGTCAGACGACGTGTCGGTTCGCTGCAGAGAAAAGAGGGTCTCAGATTGATCTACTGTAAGCAGAAAAGTTTTGAGAGATGTGTGAATAAGTGAGACGTTACAGACTGATGGAATTCCCAGAGAGACAACAGCGCATAACGTGATCTCACCATAGTAATGCAGAAAACAGATGGAGAGGGCGTCTTCACCCTTGACTTTTCCACATCCGTGAAAACACACAGATGTTGGTGCATGCTGAAACCTAAACACACCCAGATAAGGAGACACACACCTGTCTCAGTCAGAGGATCTATGAGCTTCTGAGGGAAAATTTGTTTAATCTATCCAGTAAGATGATTAGTTTTTTCTCACCCTCATATATGTTTCCTCACCTGAACAAAGTTTTATTAGTCTTATAGAAACATATATACGGAGCCCTCCTCGTATGTACTCCTGCTGAAGGTGTTAGAGAAGCTCTAAAAGAAGTGAATCATTTATTTCTCTGAAATAACCTCAAATAGTAAAATAAAATACATCACATATAATGCATTTATTGAGACACAGGACAGGATTCTCAAAAGTCTCTATACTGTTAAGATTCATCGGTCTTCACTTTTGCAGTATTCTCTTTAGTTGACAAGAAGTTTAGGATCTTGTTCTGACGAATGTGTTTGAACAGAGAGAAGGTCAATTTTGTATCTGGTGAAACTTTTTTATATTAATTTCTATTAACATTCAATGATTCCAGTTTTCTGGAAGATGCCACAAGATTTCTGTCTAGAGTATCCTGGTGCTTTAAAGAGTTTATGATGCAATGCACTGTAACGAGGTTCTCAAATCCAACAGGACTTTTTGCACATGCTGGAAAATTTCTAAGTGTGAATGTTGCAACTTTCAGAATCCATATAATATGCATATTTATCTAACTGCTAAAACTAGATGCAACTGGTAAAATGTCATCCTTATGACCCAATAATCACAATGCGTTATAAGGTGATATATTATGCACACGTTCTGTCTGGACTGATGAAGATTCAGACCCCTTGGGATGCCTGAAAATGAAGCGAACAAATGGAAATGATTAAACTTTAAATATGAGGGGAATAAACACTGAGGCGAGATAATAATGTCCCAGAAAAACTACTCTTTTTTTAATGCAGTTGAACCAAACCTTAAACTCAATACATGAACACAGTTTAGAATGAGAGCATGTGGGTCACTTCAATAAACTACAGAATTTTAAACATGTATTGTAGACAGAACAACAGCTCTAATCCGGTCCTACCAAAGCACAGGTTTCAGGTAAAGTCTGGGAGGTGTGTATGAAGCTGTACACAGTTATGTTCTAAATGATAGGACAGGAACAGCTTCTTCTTGGGATGCATTTCAAACTAATGAGCATTTAGAACATGTTGCCATGGTGAATTGTTGACAAAATCATGTCGCTCTTTCCTACCATCTTTAACAGTAACATTTGCTGATTATTTGACCTCTCTGACCATCATTGTACCTGTGGTGGAGATTAAATAGTGTCCTAGTCCAGCCATGTTTGTGATACATTTAATGAAATCATTAGGCAACAGTTCTAACATCCATCTCATTAACAAAAAACAAAAAGAAACTAAAAAGGGTATTTGTGTTGCATCAAATTAATTCCCCAGAGATACAAATGGTCTTTGATTACTGTATATTTGGCTCAAAGCAATTTAATCAAGTAAAGTGTGAAATTGCTTTAGTTACATTTAATACAGTACCTCTTGGTATTAGATTATTTTCCCCTTGCAAGTAATACACTAAAATAAAAGGCATGTTTTCCACAGTTTTTATTGTGAGATTGTACTGCTGTAAAATATCAATTTATTTCCAGACTTCTTACACATTTTTCTATAGGAATGCGATCGTTGTAGAAATGGTCTGATAATCCAATTAATTTCATGCCAAAAGTCTATTTTCTTAATAGTATGAGACTGATTTTTGTAATAAATGGGACCTGAGACCACGAGAGTTTAGGTTTAGTATTACCCCGCACTGAGTAATCTATTAACCCTAAATGGCTCAGAAAGAAGTCCTTTTTGTCTTATTTGAAAGTATCTTTTAATTGCATTAAGGAGTCAAACTTCACGCAGGCCCCCGCTGTCAGAGTCAACAGACGGAGCTCTGCTTCACAGGCCATAAACACTCTCGTGACAGTGGTCAGAGGCTTATTATCCTTAAACTCAGGGGCAACAAACTGAATGTCCCAACTTCAAACAATCACAGCTGGCGGGGCAAAAATCCCTTGTTAGCGTGACTCTTCAATCAGGCTCTCAGGTGGAGAAAGTCAACCGCTTGTGTCTCCCACCCAGACATCAACATGTAATCTGGTATTGGCTAAATGTGTTGCAATCTGTTTGATCAGGATGGAGGAGATGTTGGAAACAAGGCCCATATCAGTTGAATGTAGGCCAGGGGTCAGTGCTGCTTTGTGTGCTCAACGTTTGTGCTGCTATCAGAAGCTGCTGTGGCTCAGTGCTCCGGATAAGTGAGCATGTACCCCAGGGGGCCAGAGACAGCCGGACTCTGAGTGGATGAGAAGTGTCTGCGCTGTCAGCTCTGGTTCCCAGCACGGCCTTTCTCCCCTCCTGCCCCCACCGAGTTGCTCCGTTGGCCCTTTGTGTGCAGACCGTGCTCCCTGTGGACTCTTTACTCTCTACAGCCTTTCAAATGCGACTGTGTCCAATCACCTTTCACTCCTTCCTCCTCTGGACCTGAAGCCACTGTCTCCATCTCCAATCAGCTTCTGACCCTGCAGAACCAGAGATATTAGATAGCTGGATACCTGCTTGAAGAAAAATGACTTTTTGGTATTGTTGAGGAATCTGGGAGGCAGGGAGGGTAGCTCATATAGAAAAACAAGTATACCTCAGAGAACATAATAGTTACATAATAATAGTTAATATCATCTATGAATAAAATAAGATTGTTTTTCAGTATGATATGGAATGTGTGAAGTTCCTCTAATCGGAACCACTGGTTCTCTTACTACTGCCCTGTATGATCAAATGTGTCTCTGCTCCTGCACACCTCAATCAAATGTGTATCTTATCTCCTCAGCAGGGTTGCAGAGCCATGTTAATCTTAAATCTAAGCAAGGTGTGTCCCAAAGAAATGCACCATCACAGGTTTAGATGACTATAGGCCTGTCTCCCTGAAGCCTATGATCTGGAAATCCAAGGCTCCCTTCAACCTACACCACCTTGAATATCTAGAGAGGAATTCCAGGATGGCTTGTAACACCATCAATACAGACTTCACTAGAAGCTCAGCCAGCTCATGCCGTAGGCCTCTGCCTGTGATTGGCTCACCGGCTTCCTGACTGACCAGCATCAGCAGCAGGTAAGACAGAGATGCCAATACTTTCTCACAAGTCCTGCAAAACACTTGTTCCCTCCAAGTGTTTTTCTCTCCCTAATCACCCCCTTCAAAATGATCTACAGTATCTACACATTTTGTCCAGCTTGCCGATGACACTATTTTCAATGTTCTGAACCAGGGCAGTAATGAGTTTGGTGGATCTGACTGCTTAAGACAGTTACAATGACGTTGGACTTATGAATAACTTTACCTACACTGCTTTTCATCAACATCCTTAACAACAGTGCTTCTACTGTGGATCATTTGTGCTTCTACACAAAACAGCCCATGTCTAACCACAAATAGGTTTGCAGAGAGGATCATCCAGACTGACCGTCCCTGCATCCAGGACTAGATCCAGTAAAAGCTCTTCAGATCCACACACATCCTGGACATAAACTGTTCAAACCAGGAGTCTTAAACTCAAATCTTTTAGGAGTCAGTATCCTGAGACCTTTAGATGTCCTACACACCTGGATCAAACTCCTAGCTCACTAGCAGAAGTCAAGCTCTACAAATGAGCTCATACTGGACTCAGGTGTGTTCAAGAAGAGACACACAAAAAAGTTGCCCTAAAGAGCGTTCTACGTAAAAACTAGCCACTGTGCTACCCCAGGCTGTAAATCTCATTAACAGTCAGAGGGTCCATCTATACCATAGGCTATGGGTTCAGCCTAGTCTTTTTCGATTTTCTTTACTGGTTTTTATCCTTCTTATTTTGTTTTTATACATTAACTGTCTTCAAAGTGGAACCAAAGTTGAATTCCTTGTTTGTGTTAAGCTCATTCTGAGGCAGTCCAACGTATGGAGGACAGCCTGACACCTTGCAGGAGCCTCATTTCTCAGATGGTGAGCTGCACCTGCTGCTTGCAGCTGGGTGGGCCCACTGCTGCCACCAAGCCAACACTGGAACACAGAAGTACTTCTTCAGAGCTGATTATG
Organism: Jordanella pulchra; assembly: GCA_034780135.1. Classification (NCBI taxonomy): domain Eukaryota; kingdom Metazoa; phylum Chordata; class Actinopteri; order Cyprinodontiformes; family Cyprinodontidae; genus Jordanella; species Jordanella pulchra. The sequence continues at coordinate 7,811 of JAUZNJ010085369.1, forward strand.
CTGTTTACTCGTGCCCATATGCACAACAGATGACTGTCTGACTGCCTTAGCAGGCGTCTCTCCAAGTCAGAGGAACTGTTTACAGAACATTCAGGCTGTCTATGCAGCAAAAGACTAAAAAAAAAAAGGTTTTTTAGCTGTTTTTAAAAAGAAGCAGATTATACCACATTATATAAAAATGACAACTACCTTTGATTAAGTCTTTGAAACCTAAGCCTCAAACACAATGTGTTTTGATTGTGCAAAAATCTTTATCTTAATAATAATTTGATATCATGTTCTACAGCCTTTATAAAGATTCTTGTTTTGGATTTTGGCTCTATTTATTTTCTATTCAAGATTTGACCAGATTTTGTTCTTATTAATTTAACAAAATTGCTGAACTTTAATACTCCATTCCTTTAACAAAAAAGGCTCTGAGGTTAAATGAATAAACCACTGACATGTTTAAACAGCGGATAGGTTTGGAAACAACCCATTATAAATGTTTTTTGGTTTTTTGTTAATCACTGCACAACATGCTTCTATGGTCCTGTTTGAAAGGGTTGGACTCAATCTGATGACTCTGAAAAACCTTCCAAAGGAACTACTAATCTAGAACATTTACCAAGTTATTCACAAATATTTTTTTCTTTAAATTCTTGATCATAAAATCTTAAGTAAATTCCTTCAATTTCACCAACAGTTTTTACTGAAGGTAATTTTATTTTTCCAGGACATTGAAACCTGAGGTAAAATAGCTTTTCTCTTGATATTTAATTGTTTGCCTTTATTTCAATGTTGCTGTTATAGTACGTTTCTGAAAAGAAAGATGTGTACGCAAGAAAAATGGAGCAAAGGAAATGTAAATAAATCAACCGTGACAGATATCTACGTTTTCTATTGTGCAACGGAAATGTGATTGATTTATTCAGATAAGAAATTTAGGTGAATATTTTCTAAAGTTAAGTGAATAAATATAGCAAAAATAACAACTTATCCGATCATTTATAAGTAGAGCAAAAACATAAACTGTTTTTATCTAAAATGTTTATTTGGATGAAAAATAACAGAAAGAATTGAAAAAAGTTTATGATCTATTTATATTGTTTTCCCTATATATGAAGAATTCGTATTTGAATGTTGACTTTTGCGTGGATTTCCTGGTTTAATCATCGCTTTTGATTGATCTAGTTTAAGATTCTTAGGCTTTTCCTTAACGATGTCCACACGTGTGCTCAGAGGGGGGAAGGAGGAAGTTATTTTCTCGTTAGATTGTAAAACTTGTTAATGCACAGCTCCCTGCTCCCTCCCTCCCTCCTTCCCCTCCCCTCTCCAGGAGCCTCGCCGAGCTGCGGGGCTGGGACATTCCTGGTTTGACGAGCACCCCGGCCACTGCCATGATTTGCTGAGCAATTCGACACTGACTGCCTTCAAAGATGCGTGTGTAGAAGAGGCAACAGTAGAGACGGAGACGTAGAGCTGGAGGAGTTGCAGTAACGGGACAGAAACAACCGGGAACGGACTCCAAACTTGAGTCCAGGCAGAAAGGGAAGTTGGCGCACCTTGGCCCCCGAAGTCTGCGCTCGTTTACGGGTCTTAATAAAAAAGACCTAAAACTTTTCCACCTCCGAGGGTCTTCATGTTCCTGCCGTCATTTCGCACTGTGAGCCCGTTTCTAATGGAGGGCCCCGCACTGATCTGGGATCAGAATAATGCTTTTTGCTGCTGCTGAGGAACCCGACGCGTCGCAGCTTTCGCCCTCCTGGAAGAGAGGTAAGGGAGGCGGGGAGGGGACGGAGGAAAAGCTCGGTGTGCGCACCGGGGCCAGCTGAGCCGGGGAGGCAATAACAAAAGAAAGGTGACTCTAAAAGGAGCAGTGATTGCGGTGTTTGGTTTACTCTAGTAAGCGGGGGCGCTCCTGCACGGCTCATAGTTAAAACACACAGTTGGTGTATGAAGCCGTGTTGCACATTATAGACTCTACCTCTGAATGCAAGCATTATGCCCTAAGCTGCCCTGATTTACTGCGTTTTTGCGTAATGGAAATGTTTGCAAGAAGTTATCAGCTAAAGAAATTTACAATCCTTCATCTTCAACATCTGATAACAAGGCTGATTGGTTTTAATAAGCAATCACACAGATTTAAAGAGTTTAGATAAGAAATACGCATCAACTGATCATGGCTGGATAACAAGAACTTTAACTGAATTTATTAAAAATCTATTACACGATTTCTCACCTTTAAACAGAAAAGAGAGATTTATTATCTTCAACAAGTGCGTATTTTGCATTAAATGGAAGCATAAGATTGATGAAAACACCTGTTAAATTTGGTTATAGTTTTATAGTGATTGTTTAACAGAATATGAACTAGTTTTAGCTGTTCGAAGTTTGTTAGGAAAAGTGCAAGTAACTTCATGGTGAAGTTAGTAAGCATAAAATAATTATTGTAAATTACTAAGGCTATCTGCTGAGGTAGTACGCTTGCAGCTTACTAATGTTGTAATCTCTTGCTATGAAAAGTTTTTTTTGTTCTATGGATTTATATAACACTGAATGACGATGTTTTTAAACCAGCAAATTATTTCTAAGCAGATTTTCTTTATTTCAAGCAAAGGAAATGTGTTAAGTAATTTCCCTCTGGGATTATTAAAGTATTTCTGATTCTAATTGCCAGCTGACTGACAGTGCACAGCAACAAGTGCAGAAGGGTGGGGTATTTTTTCTATACTCTTTATAGACATAAGGGATTCCTCACCATCTCTGTCATCTTAGTAAAAGAACTTGGAGTGATATAAGAGAAATCACACCCTTTGGAACTCTGGTATCTTTGATTTAATTATCCGACAGCTGCTGGATTTACCCATAATCATGGGCTTAGAAAATATGATAGCTAAGGGTATATATATATATTTTTTTTGCTTAAATGAATTCTGAAAACAAAAAACAACTTGGACCATCCCTGGCTGCAGGAGAAAGTCCAGAGCTGCTGTCTCTGGGATCACTTGAAACAAAAACAAGAGCTTAAATATTTGTTCAGTAAACAGGTCCTTGTAGTCCTGGAGATTCACCCAACACCCCAATTAAAAAGCAGATCTCTGCAGGCTGCCTTTCTTTGTGGTAACATGAAAGGGTACTGTTTAAAAAAGACAAATACGCTCCCCCTGAACACATTAGTGTTAACTTTCTAATGGATCACATTCGCCTAGAAACCAGCCAACATAAGCTACCAGTCATATATTGAACATTGTTTTTATTTCATGCAGAGACAGAAATCTTTTGTATTCTCTCAGATAAATATTTTTTGTCATAAATGGTGGTTAGACAGGTGAAAAATCCAGCAAAGTGATGCCCAACTTTAATCAAGCTGTTATTTGCTGAGCAGGAATGTATGCTTCAGGTAAATCATAGGAAAACAAAGCACAAAAAAAGAAGAAATGAAAACAAAAAAACTGACCTAAATCCTACATTTTTACACCGAGAAAAAAAGATTTTATAATTTTTGCTTAGTCCAGATGCTAATTCCCAGTTTGAAATCAACGAATTAAAAATCCTACAGGATTTCCTGGACTTTTCAAGCTTTCGTCCTCTATCGCCTCCACTGTCTCCTGTTCACGTTTTTATTGCCCTACACACAAGTTTTGGTCCCATATTGCTGGTGTGTGGGAGAATTTCTCAGAAGGGTGGACACTTTGGGAAGTTATCAGGGGTGAACAAAGTCTGGAACCCCTCTCTCTCCTCTGGACATGCAGTCAGTGGGACGCACATGGTTGCTCTCCGATAAAAAACCTCCCCAAGTTCAAACACTTGCACATGCATTGTTGTCGTCGGGTGGGTGACAAGAAGACACTTCTGATGGTTTTCAGATCCTTTCAATGCCTCCTAATGTTGCCTTTGAGCTAGGTTTAAGCTAGGCTCAGTGCACAGTGCTTTTGTTTTTGCTGCAGTTTGCTTTGTTTTCTGTCCCCCTGCTTCAGTGTGAAGTTAATTGACTTGATAATTTTGTTAAATGATAATGGAGCATTTCTTTTTTTGCATCATTTTCTTTCTATTTGTGTTCAAATAAATAAACTTTAACTTCTTTTTAATGAAACAACAAATCATGTGGGTTTTTTTAGTAAGTTTATATATTTAATTTCCACAGCTATACTTTGACACGTTGTTTTTCATTGATTTAGAAGGACAATACATTTCAACAGCTTAGCTGTATTACATTTTATCATCAAATAAAGAATATATTCAAAAGCACAAATTCATTAATTTATGTTAACAGTAGCTGCCTTCTTTAAAAACCAGCATTCAAGCTAGTAGAGTATTTTTTAGCATAAGTGACCACATCGTTTCCTCTATAGTATGTCTGTTTTGGTGATTCTGAGTGAATGAGATCTCAGAGTAAGTTTTTCATTAAACCTTGTTTTTTAACTGTGTCATTTTTTTATTTTTTTTTTTGTTTTTTTTTTTCCGGGGAAATTAATAAACCATTAGTGGCCCCGGCTCTTATCAGACCGACCCACACAAAGAACAACCGCGCCATTAAGAGAGCTTGAATAATCTTTGAGCTATTAGGGCGCTTGTTAATGATAAACATATGTTGCTGTAGGAAAACTATGTTAAGTGGGCAATTTAAATGTAAGCATGTGTAATGATACCAGCCCCTGCTCTCATAATGGCTCTCTTGATTTTTCTTTTTTTCTTTTTTTAATGCAACATTGTGTTCACACAGCCACATGCACACCAGCAATGACAAATGATAGCTGAGCGCTAACAGCTGAGGGTGGGCATCAGTAAAGGTAAAAAGAAAAACAGAAAATGAGGTCATGTGTCAGTTATAATTTTGTAGTTGTGGCTTCAAAATGAGATCACTTTTGTGACTAGCATGTTTCATTTATGTAACAAAAAAAGGACTAAGAGTAATTGGTTGTTGATCGAAAACCATAATTTATTTTACAAAATGTTTTGATTTTTAGTTTTCAAAGTAAACGACCTGTTTTTTTTCCTTATTTCTTCAATAATAGATCAGTAATTTAAGACTTGGTTGACGTGGGAAAAAGATGCATCTGTTCAACAGGAAGTAGATCCATGCATCTATAAATATAATAATACACCAGGCTTATTGCACTAGATAAGAAACCATCAGTGTTGTTTGGAAATTTCAGTCATGTGGTTGAGCATTTCATATAACCTATTGTGTTTAGGTATTTTATCTCAGGTTTGCAAAGTGCATATGCTGCATTTCTTTTTTTTAATGCTCCCATTTTCTCTCTTTCACAAATAAGAATTTAATGATTCTCAAACTGTTTTAAAGAACACCAGTTCCTTTCAGAATTTGTCCAGTCTTAATATTTTAGCTTTTCATCAAGACATGTTCAAATGCAATTCAGGCTAATGAAAAACTATAGAATAACCTCCTATCTTTAAACTACTAAGTATTAGTAGGAAGTATTTTACTGTAAATGGTCCGCTGTTTGCACAGTGCTTAAGAACTCTTTGAATTTTACTTTTTTTGCTAACTATCTTAAATAGATGATTTACCTGGGGTAAATCAAAAACATTAAAGGTGTTGGGCTATTTTTCTAATATTTATGCAACACAGTCTAACCAGCAAAACCAACAAAAACTGCCATCTGAGGTAATGAGAGACATTGAACATTAACAGGAATTATACAATAAATCCTAACAGCTAATTTCTGTATATAATCTGTTTTGTATTTTGAAAGTGTTTTAAGCCAACATTTTTCTCTAAATAGTTCTGTATAGGTAATCAGAATTGGACAAAAATACTGTTGTGATTTGTGTATTTGTTTTTAAAATGGTTGTCGAATATTTTGCTAGATAGGAATGTTTGAGGAACAGTGTGTTGCCTGCCAGCCTGACAAACAGTCTCCTGTCTTTAGCCAACTCTGTCAGTGAAATTCAGGAACTACCTCCCTTTTCATTTCTGAATTATGAGTCCCAAACGTAGATACAGAGCATCAATCTTAATACACATGCCTTCATATTTGGAGCTTAAACTAAAATCTAGTGTTATTTACATTGGCTTTGTGAGACAGACACCACTTTAACAAATATTGTGGCTTTTTAATATTGTAAGATCTTGTAATACTCCTGCTGAGCACACTGAGCTCTTTATTGCTTCAGTCTGTTTTGTTTTGAGTGTGTCTGTGGTGAATGAAAGGATCAAGATTCAGCTAAGGTGGAAAACAATTAGTCTGACCTTTATTTCTTAAGCCAAGGGTAAGCCTGAATAATCATATCAAAGTAAATGGAGATGTTTTACCAAAATTTAGTTTCACCTAATTATTTCGTTGTTGCTTCATAGCCTCAATATTGGGCATGGTTGCCACGCGAGCGTAGAGCATGCTATATGCTATATAGCCATATATTGAGGTGTCAATGTGGCGTACCAGGTTAGGTCCTGACCCAATGAGCTTTGTAGCTTGTTTTCCCCTCTTTCTTTATCCCGTTTCCGGTCAAATCCCTTTCAACATAAAGACCACCAGTACCAAAAAGTTCAGCGTATAATTAGGACCAATATCTTTGTCTCCTACACTTTTCTTTGATGAGATGCACCAATCAGGCTTTTCTTGGCAAATGCCATTAGCAGTTTTTCTTCAAGGTATGACCTGTTCTGATTTTTTTTTTTCTAAAGCACATACAAGAGAAAGAGTGGACTGTAGTCCTGTTACCTGTAAAGAAGAAATGAAAAAAGAGATAGATTTGTTTTTGGTGTTCATCCTTCAGATATTGAAAATAATTGTTTCTGATGCCTGTTCACATTATTGAATCTCTGGTTGATCATCATCTTCCCAGCATTTTGAATCCCACAGTAAAATCCCCATTTCCCTCCCGACCTTGACGATAGCAACTTTTTTTTTTTTTCAGCTCAAGTACAACAAAGAAGAATTTCGAGGCTTGTTTTATGGTTGACGTTTGACCTTTCAGGCAGCCATTCCCAAACTAAAATCCTGGCTTGTTTTGAACTCCTGACACCTCTCATTGCTTGGGGATTGAGTCATGCTGCAGCAGTTTCTAATGCTGGCCTTCATTTTGCAAGCCTCAGCTTCTATTTGTCACTGATACATGTGAACCTAAGGGCCGTTTTAGATGGACGTAGGGGCGCTTTGGGCAGCGGGCCAAGGCGTTAGTTCGTGCTGATTGACATCACCTAGCAGCCATTAGCATGGGGTTGCTTACAAAGATCGCTTGTCAAAAGACTTTACTTTCCACCTTTACTTTCTTCTGTGAATGAATTCTTACACAAACTGCAAGAGTTAAGTTAGAAGCAGCCATGAGGCTGAATTCAGTAGCTAAATGTCCCGCTTCTGTTTATGTGATTCTGTCATTAGTAGCAGTTCTTATCAGCTCTGAACTTGCAGTGTAATTATTTAAACTACAAAACACACATTCCTCTCAGTAGGACCCTCTCCCAACCCCCCCCAAATCCAAATCTGTAAAGTGATCCAAACAGCCTGGTACTGTGTCTCCTGCACGTCACTCTGTCAGGTTTTCAGACCAGCCGTGTCCAACCTTCTGAAATATCAGAGGTGAGCAGAGCACGGCCCGGCGTGCGTCCACCGGCTTTCAGCAGATGGTTGAATCAGCTTTCTGAAAGTTTGGAGCCGTGAAGAACCTGAAACTGGATAATGACTTTCAAGAGATTGGAGAAATGAAATGAGAAACATCGGGCCGTAATTGTTAAGACAAACAAACAGTTTTTGGAGCAGCAGAAACAGATGTTGAAGGCAGCCACTGAAAGGCAGTGAAGACAAACTGCTCTGCTTCTTCTCTGAAAGATGGGTTGGTTTCTTTTAAGAAAATGAAAACACAGGCTCCAGCTAAATGTATATGTGTCTATGTTCTCACTATGATAAGGGAATGTAAACCAGTACCACACACACAGCTGCTGTCATGGTAAAAAAAAAGTATGCCCTTCTCAAATATAGGTTTTATGTATCTGGACAGGATAAAACTTCTTTTAAGAAGTTATTTAATCTTATCCAAACTGTAGAAAAAAAACCCACTGCATTCTTTTCTGTCAGTATTTATTAAAATAATATAAAGTCAAGGTAATAAAAGCTGGGTATAGTGTAAGATATAAGTATACCCCTGCTGCTTCCATAAGCTTTAGGATTGATTGTCATGTAGAAAATACTAAATAGAGGCAATATTTGTGACTTTTTTTTTTTTTTTTTTGCTGCTCTGGAAAATCCAGGAGTTTATAAGAACCAGAAATACACCATCAGTTACCTCAGGGGAAAAAAACTATTGTTTGCGCTCATTTGGGAAGGATTGAACCTTCTTTTAAACTATGTTGAGCCAATGACTTTAGTGATAAAGATTTATGCAAAGCTGCATCTGGGTGAACCACAAGAGTGGTTTTATCCTTAGACCAATGAGACCAAATTTGAGACGTTTGGCCTAAAAGCTTGAACATCTCAGCTGTTAAGCACAGTATGGATGTATAGTGATATGGGCTTCATTTGAAACTTACCAAATCTAATTTGAGTCCATCTAACTGCTAAAGCTTGGCCCAAACTCAAATCTTCAAAAAAAAGATTAGTCGAGCTGTTGGTATGACTTAGTTTAAGTCCAGACCTCAGCCTAATTGATATGATATACTGGAACTAAGCAGAAACAAATGTTGACACTGTCTGCCCAATAATGCGAGAGATTAAAATAATTCAGTATGAAACCAACTTCTTGGTGCTATAGATGTTTCTAAAACTCAATAAGTCAAGGGTTGTAAATTAATCTTCCATATGCAGAGATTCCATTCTGGTTTCATATTTCTTTATTGGTCAAAGGTTTGGAATCATTTATGTGTTTTAACACTTGGGGTGAGATTAATGTAACCTTGGATTTAATCTTAACCTGATGTATAAAAACTCTTTCAACCATTAGAGGATGTTCTTTTCATCCCCATGCCTCCATGTAGGTCAGATTTTATGCTTATTGTTGTGATTTTTATCAGAATCAACTAAAAATGGTCAAACAGAAGACTTATGACGGCCATTGTTTGATCTTCTTCTCACGTCATATTCTTAATAAATCCTCCCTACCAGGAAGGCAAACCTTTGACTCTGAACTCTAAAGCCGAAGCTTTCCTGAAAAAGATGTGAAGGCATTTTTTGTTGTGCATTCTTTGCCCTCTTCCTGTTTGCAGGATTCATTTCTGTTTCTTTTCCTGTAAGTGACCTCGCTCAGTCAGCCAGCCTCGGTCCATCACCTCAGTGCAAGGCCCCCAGGAGTCCGCCCTCCTACTGGAAAGCCGCGAACGACCGCAGCTTTCTACTCCTAAAACGCTCAACCAATGAGTCCCATCTGACGTGGTTTTTCTGCAGGGACAGGAATGCCTGTGCTGTCTTAGAAGCCGACACACAGATCAGGGAGACTATATTAAGGCAAAAGTAGTGGCTGGCACTCCCCTTCCAGCTGACAAACAGGCTTCTTGTTTGAAGGCCTGTTTTTCTCACAGATCAGAGCGCAAAGCAACGTTGAGACTGCTGCTGTTGCCTGCCTCTGGGCCTGTGGTTGCGGGTGCCATTTTGGTCCTTCCCTCCACCAACATGTGGCTCTTCAGGGAGCAGCAGAAATCCCTATTTATAAAAGATATTTAAAGTGAGCAGACAAAACTAATCCAGACTGGTTCTTAGTGTTCTATGATAGTTAAAGATGGGAACAGATACTCCAGCTCTGTGGACCAAACTGACCAGCATGCCTCACCGGTGCTTTCACCCCATAGCAAACATGGATGGACCTCAATGAAGTTAAAGCATCTTAGTCTTTTTCCTTCCATCTTTTTCTTGTTGTTTTTATGTGGTTGCATTCTCCCAGAAAGTTCCCCCTTACACGTGTAGCCTGCAGCAACAGCTTTTAAAGGAGTTTCATCTTTATTTTAAGGGCCAGATGTGTGGATTTATCGCTCCGTGAGTTTGTTTTGCAATCGCCTCACAACAAGTGAGATGTGCTACAAATAGAGAGGGATAAACATTTAGACAGCCTAAATAAAGCGTTCACACTCTCTGTTTAGGAGTGAGTATTTATCTTGAGGTCCTCAGGCTTGTAAGACAGCTGGTTTGTTTGCAATAGATTTGTGGATTTGGTGAAGAAGACTAATTATATTTTAACCTCTTTTTTTTGCATGTTTGTTTTGGCTGAGCAGTCTACTTGCGGGGGTTCAGGTTTTTGCAGGCGAGACATTCTGTCACATAAATCCTCCCCTCCATGGATCTACGGCTATTGCTTTATCATGCTTTCAGAATCCATTCATCACAGAAGAATGAAAAGTTCTTTTTTTCTCACGCCTCTGAGGCAACAAACAAGAACGCAAAGAAACTCCAGAAAGTTTTACCTCTGCATGAATTTTAAACCCTCGGCCCTGTTTGAGCATTTTTTTGTTGTTTCACATGTTTAAAAATGCTTTATTAAGAGTAGCACACGATTTCCAGGTACCAATTTACTAGCAGACTTTAAAATGCCAGGCATGGCCAAAATTTATATCACAAAATATTTCTTAATATAATTTTGATATTGTTTTAAAAAAAAAAAAGCCTTAGAAAGACAGCCAAGAATGCCCACAACAGATGTTTATACAAATGTATGACTATTTTGCAATGTTTATAAAATTCCTCCAGCATAAGGTTTAATAAATATTAGCTTTAAAAAAACATAAACACATACAACAACATGAAAATCTGAAGCTGTGTTTGTAGACTTTAATGTAAATAGAAATATTGAAATGTGTGTAAAATTCATATCACAGATATTGAATTAAACCATATCGCAATATATATATTGTGAGGAATTTCTTCCAAAACCAAATAACTGGTTATATCCAATTGTTGCTTGCTGTTGAACTAGTTCACGTAGTTGACTGTACTACCAGCTTCAACCCTGTCCATCTGTAACCTTTGAATGGGCAAAGTGGATATAAATTCCTAAGGAAGCCTTACTTGTTGTGGCTGGATAACTAGAGCAGTCAATGTTTTGAGAGAGACTGATAGATTGGAATCATACAGACTTACATAGTTGGTGTGTAACAAGAGCTACAGTACATTAGCATCTATAAGTTTGAGTGTACCTGATTTAGGGTAGCCATTTTCATAACACCAAAAAGGAAGACACTTTTCAAAAACCAGCAAAACTAGGATAAAAACAAAAAAAAACAAGATTTAGGCATTTTTGTGGTCTGCAGGTTCGCTAGGTTCCGTTGGACTACCGGCTGCTGAGCTGACGTCAGCACATCCACTTTGCTGATTTGATTACCGTTCAGTACCTTTGACCAATAAAATGTCTCATATTTATCTAACAATTTCATCCAATAATCTGCCACAACATCACGATCCCATGATGGATATGCATAATGCATGTCAGAAAACGGATGGATTGATGGAATCTGCCAAAGTGGTTGGATAAAATTATTTTTTATTTAAGTGTATATAATTTTTAGAATTTTCTCTTAAATATGTATACTTTTCACAAATGGTCGTCCGTCTCAAAGCAATGGCGAATGACAGACAGACCTTTTTTAAACCGGACTGTCGGTCTTAAAACCAAATGTATGGCCACCCTAACCTGATTGATGGGCTAGTGAAGAGAACCATAGAGTTAGAAGAGTTGAAACGGCATCAGCTCTGTTCAACTTTTTGAACTGGTTCCCCTGCAAGGAATGTTTCCTTATTCCCCCTTGGTGAGAACTGCTGTCAATGGTTTAAAATTAACCTATGGGTTCAATGTGTTGCAATTCTGGCTCACTTGTCTAAATTCTGCCATGTAAGTTTTTTTTGTTGTTGTTGAAGGGCCTACTGCAGCATCTTATTTTATTATTATTTGCTAAACACCAGTGTATTTAAAAAAGCGATTCTGTTATCTGCATTTTTGTCACTATTGATCACTATCCTGCTACATAAAACATAATTTTTCCTGAGCTTTCGCTCACAAACTGATGGCCAGACATTAACCTGTATGACAGATGTCATGGCTCCATCCTGTTTTTGCGAGTGATTTAAGTCCCCAAGTCGTAAAGTAGGAGCAAAGTAGGTCTAGTTAATCACATTAACACCACTGTGTTAGGGTGTATGTGACTGGCTCTGTCACTGAAATTATCTTTACTTAAAGTCTGATATAACGGTAATCACATCAGAATTTTCCACTTCAGCCTCATAGGTTCAAAGAAAAATTCTCAAATATTTTGGGGCCCATCAAGATGTTTGTGCTTTTATGTCAAGTTGTTTTGTGGATATTTTTAGCATAATAAAAATAAATACAATTGTGCTATTCTTACCCAGTTTCTGTTGTTGGACTTTTAGTAACTTTGACCAAGTTTTCCTTGGGAAGGTTTACCACTGTGAATTCTTTTGCTATTTGTGTAAAATGTTTGTCGCTGTGTTCTCATTGGTTCTAGAGTCAGTAATTCTGGAAATAATTAAACATACACATGAGGCCTTTGTAGACAGATTGAAGACTTTTTAATTATAAAGGTAGATAGTGACTATTAGTTCATACTTTTAACAGTGGTGAAAATGATTTTCCACATCTGACCAGGTTGGTTTGGATACCTTTCTATTTTCTTGATAATGTTAATCATCTCTTGAAAGCCAATTATTTTTCTTTTGTATTTACTTTGGTTCAGTTCATTGCAGTTTGACATTAAGCAAAGTCGGTGCCTTATTCAAAATGTTTCTCAACTTGTAACTGTATGGTTTTATGGTGGTTTAATATCACTCCCAAATCCCAGTCCTACTTCAGAGGCACTAAGTGTATCCGCCTGCATAGGGTGTTAGAAAAACTTGTAATTTTTGCTTTTTTTCCTAATGGCAAAACCATTCCATAAAAGTTTTATCATGGTAAAGTAAAACATAATACCACACATGGTACTAGTACCACTGTCTTAAAACGTAGGACTAATACATTTTTAGTTTGGTCTTGTTTTACGGAGTGAGGGACACATCTGAGGGAAGCTGAACAGGAATTGTTGCCATGGACACGAGCAGGGAAGGAATCCTGAGGAGCGAGGAGGGCTGGACTTGAGGGCAGCTAGATCAGATTGTGAATCCCCTTACAACTTCTCCAATCCCCCCCACCCTAGAGAGGTCGGACATTGTTAAGTTTCTTTTATTTCTTCCCCTGCATCAGATCAGTGTTTTCCCATCATCTCTCTAATCAGGGCTGATATTGCGGAATGTGAGGCTGTGGCTTCCTGCCCCGCTGCCCTGGCTGCACAGCTCCCCGTCTCTCTTCCTGGGATGAATAAGGCTCTTGGCTCATGTTAGAGATCAGTGTTAGAACAGACCCTGCAGGCGAGAAGGGCTGTCTTGTGCATTCCTGCCATCCATCAGAATTACCTTTTCGTCTGAGTTAATGTTCCCCGCCATGGGCTGAAAGGCCTGTGAAATCAGCTGGAAGGACCTAGAGAGTTTAGACAATAGCAGAGGGTGGTTAGTTACATGCGCTTTCGGAAAGGTCTTGAGGTGGCCTTGTATGGCTGTGATACTCAGAGATCTGTTTCCAGTGTCCGAGGGTGCTATTGAGTTTCCTCCCTGTGGTTAATCCCACTGTTCAGGACCTTGGGAAACAACCATGCCTCCTCTACCCTCCTGCGGTTCCCCCTCACAGATTCCCAGGAAAAACAAGCCGTTTTTGAACAATCACCAATTAAGATGGGCTTTTACATACTGTACCATTCAGTCTCTACTCTCTATTCCCTTCGTCTCAATCTTTCTGCCCCCTCCCTTTCTCTGTTCTCCCAGCTCTCCTGCTTGTCTTCTCGGCCAACATGCCTTAGGGTGGAATTAGCGCTGTCTCCCAGGTCCCGGCCTTGGCACTTGGGGAGAGTCGGGCATTGGGTGAACAGAAGCGTTGTTGGGAGGGGGGCGTGTGTGTGTGTGTCCTCGGTAAACAGGGTTTTGTGGGATGTGACTGTCTGATCCCCGAGGGCCTCTCTTTTCATTCCACTGTTGGTCGAATCCCGCTTTACAGCAGTGGATGTCAGCACTTTGGCGTCAGTGGGCTCTGGGACCATCTTGGCCTCTTTGTCACCCTTCACCTCCAGGACTGCTGATCCTCTGTCCGTCAGTGATACTGACAGATGTGCCTAAGGATGAAAACTCAACACATGCCAGTTATAATCTCACTGTCATCAACAATATATCAGGTAATTGGAGGCTTTGATATTCCCTGACTCTAATTTCTTCAAATGTTATTTCAAAGAATCCAAGGTTTATTGTCATTTTTAAGGGGTTCTAGAAAAGTTATTTGTCAGACTTTTTGTTTTTAAAAATTCAAACTTTTATAACAATCTCCGAGGCCAACACACGGTTCTCCAAGCACTCCTGGAATAATGGGCATTTTAAAACAGCCATATAAATCATTTTCTAGAAATGACTCATTGCGAGACAGAAAATAAGACATATTTGTATCTCTTGGTACTGGATGTTTGGTTGAAGAATGTGGTTTCATGAAGCATTTTATGTGGATTCAAAGGTCACATTTTCCCACATTCCAAGCAAGAAAAATATACAAAAAATTTTAAGTGAACAGACCGAATGACCCCTACTCCCTACCTGAAATCCATTATGGCTGTCACAACTCATAGTTATAACTGTAGTAAATATGTCTTGTGAATAGCAGTTGGCCTTGTCACTGAGCACATCAATAAGTAAAGCTGCAATGTACAGAACTAGATTCTCTGCATACTACCACTGGTACACATAGTTTGAATCGGTTACTTTGTTACAAAAGTATAACTTTACCCATTTCTTTCAAACAGAAAATGGTTAGAATCAACTGAAGGGTAATTATTTTAAAGACAGCTGTTGAGATACCAGGCCTAACATGGTTACTTACTCTATTCTTGTCTGCTGCCCGTATTTTTTAGCGCAAGCTGCACAATATATAGTCAGCACTGGACTGAAAATAAGTTAAAAAACTGTTTAATGTTCAAGTACAAAGGTTGAAAGATTGTTTTGAGGTTTTAATAAAAGCTCTTAACCCCAATTGTTGCAAATACACAACAAACGGTTTGTATTATGCAAACAGCTAAGATAGTCCGGCATTTTCCCAACGCCACTTATTATGTATTAGTGTAGACCAACTGGTCACTGATGGTGTACGTAATTGTTCACCAGTATACCTGTTTTTGCAGTATTTTTTTATTGTTTTTGACAATTGTTGTTTGACAATTATTTGAAGGCAAAAGACTCATAAGTTGGGCTGTACGGTGGGGCAGTGGTTAGCGCTGTTGCCTTGCAGCAAGAAGGTTCTGGGATCAGTCCTGGCCTGGAGTCTTTCTGCATGGAGTTTGCATGTTCTCCCCGTGCATGTGTGGGTTCTGTCCGAGTACTCTGGCTTCCTGCCACAGTCCAAAAACATGACTGATAGGTTAATTGGCATCTCTCGATTGTCCCAAGGTGTGTGTGTGCATGGTTGTGTGTCCTTGTGTGTCTATGTGTTGCCCTGTGACAGACTGGCGTCCTGTCCTGGGTGT
>JAUZNJ010085380.1:0-23275 GCA_034780135.1 Jordanella pulchra
TTTTAATTTTCATCAGAACTCTGGCTGCAGCATTTTGGATCAGCTGAAGGCTTTTAACTCCAGTTTGTGGACTTCCTTATAGTAAAGAATCACAATAGTCAAGCCTTGAAGTAACAAATACAGTAAGTAGTTTCTCAGCATCTCCCCTGGACAGGATGTTTCTAATTTTTGCAATGTTAAGCAGGTGAAAGAAGTTAATTCTAGAAACTTCTTTAATGTGGGATTTAAGTGACAGGTCCTGATCAAAAATACCACCAAGATTGTTTACTTTATGATCTGAGACTGATTTAATTCTAACGAAATAAAGTCACTGACTAATAAGCTTCTTTATTAGAGACTCTGGCCCAAAGACGGTAAATACTGTTTTGTCTGCATTCAGAGGCACAAAGTTTAGAGTCATCCAGGTTTTTATGTCTTTAGGACATGCCTGTTTATGTGAAAGATTCGTTTTATCTGGATTTACAGACACATAGCTAAGTATCATCGGCATAACGTTAGAAATTATTCCCATGCTGTCTAATAATTCTACCAATTCTAGGTTCCCGAAAGTCAGAATTATGCAACAGGAGGATACTCAACTTCAGTATCAAAAATGGCTGCTACTCACATCGACAGTATTTTTCTACCTTGGTTGGTTTTTAGAGTTTATCTTGTTTGATTGTTTTTATATTAATTATGTAGCATATAGTCAGTCTTACACTTAATTCCCATTATTAGCTATATGGGATGTTCCAGCATTGTTAATGTGTGGAAAATACCACGAAAATAGTGTTTTTCTCATTGTTATTGTTTTAACAGTGGCCGTAGTGGCCTTATATGAACAAGGAGAATACGTGCTTCCACAACTGGAAAACTGGAACGTTATTATCTCTGAGATTAGTTCACTCCAACTTCCTGAGTCCAAGACAAATGGAACACAGCATTATTATCAGATATAGTTGAACAAAGGGGGTCTCTACTTATTTAATTAGGGTTAAGAGTCAGGGTGACTTTTGAAAGCAATTTGTTCCACTTATTTTTTAATCATTGTTATAAGGGTAAAGAGGGTCTAATATAAAGATATTTTAAAACACATTTTAAATTGATTTATAATGTTCCTTCCACTTCACCACTCATCATCACTCTGTTGGTCTGTCATACTAAAAAAATCCCTAAACAATGCTTCACCATTTGAGCTTGTAGCAGGATAAAAAGGGGGAAAGTTCAAGGGGTACAAATTATTTTGCAATGTACTATAAATGAATGAATGTTGATGATGTTTCTTCAGCATGAGCACCTCTCCGGTGAGTCAAGCCAAGGAGGCAGGATGTTCCCAGGCTACAGAGTGTCAGGCAGCCGGCTGGCCAGCAGCCAAGCCAAACCTGTGGCGGCTGGAAGGAGAGTGGCCCAGCATCGAGATCCAGTTACCATTTCCTCAATCACTGGGCAAGAGCTAAAGAGAGCCGATGAGCTGTCTTTCCTGTCTACACTGAGATGATAAAATGACAGATTTGTGATTGCGGGCTCGGCTGTGGGCAAACGCAGCCCCCCGGCTAAAAATGAAAGATAGAATCAGAAAGATAAAGTGCCAGTTCTCTTGTTTCTTCTGCTGCACTCCCCCCACTTCAGTGGAAAATAAGAGGGAGTTTTAGAGGAGCAGCGTGCTTGTGTGTGTGTTTGCCCCATATGGAAGCCATTCCCCCATCTCTCACTGACTCACTGCTGGGAACAGTTTGCCGTTAGCTTGGAGATGAGCGTTGTGATGTCACACACTGGCAGATGAGCGCCGTGTCAGGAGGAGAGGGAGGAGAAAGACAAGGCCAGGGTGAGGAGAAGGTGGCGATGGACGGGGACCGAGGGGAAGAGGAGGGAACTGCTGAGCTGCCAGGTTTTTTGGGGGGGGGGGGTTTCTCACCGCACTGTAAATTAGTGTGCCTCTGCCTTAATGGAAAACATTTGGGCTCTAACAGAAAAGAGGCCTTGAAATGTGAGAGAGCCGTGTTCTGTAGAGAGCTCCGGTTTTACTGTATTTTCAACTGAGAAAGGTCGCATAGGAATCATCTCAAATAAAGCATTTACAGAAAACATTTAGAGGTGAAACAAAAAGCCGGGCCTTTCATTTCTCCGATTCCTATTGTTTTCTACATTACATTCCTTGCACCCACTCTGTGGTGCAATTGCAGTCATTTAACAGCTGTTTACTATTTCAAACCATATGAAAAAAACACGTCTTTTATAGATAATAGGTGTAAAACTCTCATTCCCTAGGACTGGATTAGCATTTCCCCCTACATCTGTAAAATGAACCAAAAGGTTAACATATGCCCTTAAAAAAAAAACAAAAAAAACACTTTCTGTATTTAGCCAAGTTCAATGAAATGGATGAGTGGCTAAGTGTGTTTTAATTTAAAAGTCATCTGTGTATAACCTTAATTACTATGACATTAGTAGTCAGCAGTAAACTCATTCTAAATAATAAGAACAGTACCTGTCTGTATTGACTGTAGGGTCAAATATGCATGATTCTGAGCTGTGATCAAGGACCACACAAAAGTATTTCCAAGGCCATAAATGGCCCCCAGGCCATCCTTACCTGCCTTGCTCCTTATGGACATGGCATTTCCAAACTTTTCCATTTCCTGTTAAACCTTTCCTTTAAATAACAATAACTGTATAGAAATTGATACAGGTGTACAAACCGTTAAGTTATTGTAATGTTTAATTCTAGAAGCAGTTTAAATCCAGATTATTTGTACTTCTTGACGAAACCCTTGGAGCTGAGACAACTGAAGGAAGAGGTACTTTGTTTTTTAAAGTCACTGAAAGTCATCATTTTTCTGGAGCCAGTATACAGTATGTGTTTGAAACAGGATAAAGTTTTTCCTGATTTAATTTAGGTCAATGAAGCACATGAGAGAATGCAGAAATAATGGGTTGATCCCCAGCTGTGGTTTACACAACAACTCTTTAGAAAAGACTGTGGTCTTGGATAAATATAAATAAACATGTCATGTCTCACATTTCTGTTTGTGTTTGACTGAGTCAACGCTGGAGGACCGTGCTGCTGCTCCGCACCGTGTGGATGTCAGACTCTAGAGTCAGACAAACAGATCTCATCTTTGTTCCTGAGGTCTCAAATGAAAGGAAATATGAGTAGAGAAGTGAAAGAAAAAAGTTACTGTATTAGCTGTGGTACAAATGTGAGTGTGGGGGCAGAGCGGTATAACAAACACACCTAAATTTAAGCCATTCCCAGGGGCCACACCAAACAAAGCTTCAGGAAAAGGCCTCTGCTCTGGTGATGAGGGCCAGCACTGAAAAACAACAGGAAACACATGTGGAGCCCTCGATACAGTAGGGGATGGCTGAGCAGCCGGGAGCCAGAGATCCCAGAACCCAGAGCCCACCTGACCTGGCCGGTTCCCACTGACACTTCCTCATCCGCTGAATTTGGACAAAGGTCGGGACAGCAGGACGAGACAGGCAGCTATCAGTGCTGAGCTCAGCTACAGGAACTGGGCTCCGGCTGAGGGATGGAAGAACTGATGGATGTTTTTATTATCTCCAACATGGGCTTTCCACTTTGCTTTTATGCTTGAATACAGGCAACACTGGCTCAGGGTACAACACTCAGAACAAACATTTATTGATTTTGGTATTCATATAAAGGATAACAGTTACAGCTGCTGGCAGGGAGTCAGTAACGGCATCTGTTTCTAAGCAGGACCATTTGTTGTCTGGAAACCTTAGACGTGGTTGCAGGTGAAAATCCCAGTAGCACCTTCTGAAAAACAAACATGCCATGCTGCTAAAGATCGGGATCTTTTAAATGAAAAGTACTGGAGCCGAGATGTTAGAAATAATAATAGAAGGGGCAAAATGCTGGTCTGCAATTATAAGAAGTGCTTCATAGTCACAAGATATTTTTTTGTTTGTTTGTTTTTTTTGGTGTGTTGGTAAATGTATTGGAAAGAAGATGTTGATTATAGAGCTGTTCTAAAGAAAGACAAAGAGGAAGATCAAAGAGAGGATGTATGGATATTAAAAGGGAGAAAAGAGCAGCAGAGGGTAGTAGAGATAATATGGGAAAACAACAGAATATTCACTATAGCAGGAGCAGCAAGGTTTTCATTTTAACTTTATTTTATGGGGTATTTTACTTTGAAAAAAACTTTAATTTTGAAAAATATCAATTTGCACCTCCATTCTACTTCGTTGAAACTAATACTCTTTATATGCCTAAGCAGCTCAATTTAAAGCTCTATGGTTGAGATACCATTACGTTCAGGTTAGACTGGAGTTTTTAACAACTTAAAATGTTTTGAATAAAATCCTACAGTAGGAAATCACTACTTGTTAAAAGAGGACAACAAATTCAAACTAAGAGAAATGATATTTTACCACATATTCAATTGACCTCCAAATGGGACAAAAGGCTAAAAATGAAGTCTGTTTACTGTACAAACCAGACAGCTGTTTAAGTGTCTTGTCATTTTTGATTAAAATGTGTTTGTTCAACATGGTAACTAGAGGTGAGCAAGTTACTCGAGTAAATGGAACTAGTTTCTGCCCATTTCAGGTTGTTGTAGAGTCAAGGAAGGCAAAGCAAGTAAAAAGTATATAGAATAGCACAGCTGTATCTAGACGAGAGGAAATGTTTGTCATTTATGGCAAAAATGGGAAACTCTTCTGCTTGCTTTGCTGAGTAATTTCCCTTTTAAAACCTTCACATCTAAAAACTCAATTACATTTTTCTTGAAGTCTAGAAAAGGGGTGCTGCCTCACATCATGACCTCGAAAACATTTTGTGGCTTAAGTTGTTTTATGTTTAGGTCATCAGTTAAAGAGCAAAAAAAATCTGTCAAAAAATTATTTTAAAAAATTTGTAGAGTTTTCATTTTTATTTTGCACTACCCTGTATTTTTAAATAGACTGCAGTATAATTTCAAGTTTGTACGAAAGAATCATTTGCTCTGCCATCAGAACCTCCTCAAAGTGCATTGAATGTTTTACTATAAAGGCCTGGCTGTGATAATCCGTCTTTAATAACTCTGACAAACACAAATCAGATGTATTCTTTAAATACCTGTTTAAGTCGCGATATTTTCTTAAGCATTTATACAGGACAAATTAAGCAAAAAAAGCCCTTGAATGTTTCTGTGCAGTTTGAAACAAGCTTAGTAGCTTAGAAAGTGTCAAAAAGTGGTCAAAATGAGCAGCCAAACTACAATAACTAAAATCCAGTTGTGTTTAGTGGTATAGGCACCTGGGGGTTTTGCTTCGCAGTATTTGATGGATTCAATATAATATTTTAAAGAGTGGATCAAAGCAGTCATATTTTGGTAAGTTGATTTTAACAGAAACAACTTGCAAGAAGTGTATGGTCTCAAATCATACAGTAGCAGTAAGGGTGTACTTAGTTTTTCCAATTTGGCTTTATTTTTGTTATATGTAAAAGTCTAAAATTGGAAGATTGGTGGTTCACCTTTTTTTGCATTTTATATAAATGACAAACTTTACAAAACACCAATGTCCTTTACCCCCCATGTTTTCAATGTTGCTGTCAAATCTAACCAAAGAGTAAGAATCCCCTTCAGGAATGATTTGACTTTATTTAGGTAAATTTTCTCTTTTTTTTCTTACAGAAAAATAGTTTCCAACTGTAACTGAAGTAAACTCAGAACTTCAGAATTAGTGTGTCTTCCAAGGACCATTCATCTAAGAAGCAACCTCACTGTTATATAACAGGCCCTGGTTGGGTTCGGCTCACATCACAGTTTATTTAACTTCATCTCTCTAAATAGTGTTCTGATTTTGTTGCATAAGCACTGTGGGTCCTGGGAGAAAGGGAGGGAAGGGGTAATGGATCAGACCAAAAAGGCAAGGAGGGATAGTGAACGCTAGTTCAAGTTCAGGTTGTGTCTTCATTTACCCAAGTAAGAGATCTTAGCTTTGGCATTGAGGAATTTCATGAATCCATGGTGCAATCAGTTATGTTTATGTCTTTGGTAAAGGTGCTGTCCATAGACATGATGCTGGCCAATTTCCCCCAGCTGTGTTTAGAGCACTTCTGTTTTGCACCTAAGAAGTTAACTATGCAAATCAATTTTCTCTTATAAAAGTCCCTTCTGATTGTTTGTGGCACCTGGAAGATCACTTATCTAGAGAAAACGTGTAAAAGCAACCATGAGTCTGGTGTTCAATCCATGTGTTGAGCTCATTCTCCTCAAAGCCAGTTGGCTTCCTTATAGCTCTGCCCCAAAACACTTTCATGTATAAAGAGTTTGATCAAAACAACCTCTAACAGTAACCCATTCTGGCAATAAGCATAACCAAACTGTTGAAAACATGTGTGCTTCCAGCTTAAGGGAGCAAATCAAAGATCAGAACTTCGAAAGCTTGGACGGGAGGTCGGGGAAAATCACCGGATAATAATCCCACGTAGAAGCCAATCCATTGGGTTTAACTCTGACCCCTCATTTAGACAGACTCCATCATGCATTCTGTTCTTAGTTGCAAACAGAATACATTCTAGCCAATGTGGAGATTCCCACTGGCTCAATGAAGCTGCTACATGACTGAGAGCCCTCCTCTGCTGTTCGTCAGGCCAACCAATGTAAATTTATAAACATAAGACAGACCGCTGTCTAATCCAGTTTAGTATCTGTAAACTGTTCTTTGGTGTACCTTATTTTTGCAGCTATGAGTCTTCTCTGAGGTGGTTAAGTCTTTTTTGACATGTCTTAATAAAAAATTCTCAGAAGGGGTGAACTTATCTGTAATTGAATCTATCCAAAGAAAACAATTGGATGCAAGACTTGAATTAGAATCTTGAATATGAGTAAAGCACATCCAAGGATCTTGGCAACCCCTTATCCATTGTACTACTGCTGGCTGTTTAGAGCAGACATAAAACATAATATGTTAAACAAGCTGCCCGTGGCAGACACTGACAGGAAATGGGACGAAAGCAAAAACCAACAGGGCCCTTCCCATGACGGCTTGTGTTGGAGAAGATTTCTTACAGATATTTGGCCTCTAAATCATTTTTCTTGGAACATCCAAAATAAATACGAAGCTGCAATTGAGTAAAGAAGTGGCTGAGAGCTTTCTTTACTTTTCTGAATGGAGACTTCCTGCGGAGCAGACACAACAACTGTCGAGTTCATAAAAAGGTACACACACTTCCACAGCGGCTAACCTTTCGACCTTAGTACTACAGCCATGCCAAATCCCAGACGGGCCTGAATGCACTGTTAACATGTTCAGACAGGTGCTTGTGGGGGCAGTGTGAGAATCACTGCCAGACGGAAGGCAATGGTGAGAGATCACCAACACCAGAGGCTTAATGTATAGTCCCCAAGGTCTAGATTTTTCTCCCACACTTCTCGTCTGTGTGACAAAGCACTTTGACCAAACAGAACATCCGGATGTCAAGGTGATTACCACGGGGATCCTGTGGTCAGATTCATGAGTGCCCACTGTTGCATTTCAGAATTAGTCATGATCTGACAACATGAGCGTCTGTCGATTGCATTATCAGAGCATGGCAAAGCATGTTTTCTTTGTGCACTCAAATTTGAAGAATTCTGTTCTCATGATTCAACAGTTTGTTGACCATCATTGGCAGGGAAAACTCTAAGTATGTGAGGAACATTAGTTCCCTTTTAGAGCTGCTATATCATTTGTATACATGGCCAAGTTTTAGTCTCATTTGACCATAAAATAGTTTGTAGAAAAGTTCGTGGTTGGCCTAAAGACTGGAATGTGTATAGGTTTTCTTGCAAAACAGACCAAAGGTTTCCTCCCTCTACCATTAAACTTAGAAACAGGTATCAAGTTTCCATCTTTATATTGAGTGTTTGATTTTCTTCTTAAATAGGGCTTTGCATTATGGCCAACTATCTCTGTTTCTTTCCCACCTCTCCAGATAACACTGTTGCAGAATATATATTCACTCAGATAGGCTATGATAAATCTACCTCCTCTCTGCATCAACCCTTTCAAACACGCTATAATAGTTTAATCTTTCTCTTGTTGTACTGTCATTAAATATAACATGGACCATGCTTACTGGGGCCTGTTTTTCTTTTTTCTGATAATCTTTGCTAAGTTTAAAGGTAGATTAGCAGCAAGGTTTTCTTGTCCGAGGTCTTGACTGATGTCCTTCCCTTTTCACTGCAAAAAAACAAAATCTAAGTAAATTATGTTCTGTAAAGGAAAAAAGTCCATAAATTGAGCAGGTAAGCAGGACATTGAATAAGAAAATTTGCATTTCAAATAAAAAACAACAACTGCAATCTCTTATTTCAAGCGCATAATGTCTAGTCATTTTATTTTAAGAGTAAAAATACGCATTCCATTGGCAGATCATTTTTATTTACCAACTCAAATTGAGGGTAGGCACACTTATTTTAAGAAATTTTGACTCATTTTTAGAGTCAGATTGCCTCCACTCATGAACTGAAGCTGAAGTAAGATGAACTTTTTTTGAATTTGTTTTAGAAGTCTAAACCTTCTGGGAAAATGTGTGGATTTACTCAAGACTATTTTCTTAATTTGGACTCGGCGGAGTATTATTAAAATCCATAACCCTTGTCCTGCAATATCTATCTTCAAATCTAAAGTTTGCTTGTAGATTGTTATTAAATGAACCTTATTTTATGCATTAACATGTGATACACAAACTAAAAAAAGAAGACATTTGTCTTTGTTTTTCAAAATTTTAAGCATTAACAATTTTATCAAGGGTCTACTTCATGTTGAGTTTAAAATTGTGTTCTAGCTACTCAGAGAATACTAAGCACAGAAGACAATCAATGGAAAGTCGGGGCCACAAGCTTCTCCTTGGAGCTCCAGCGATTGTGGGATTAGTTTAAGGCCTGCCGAGGAGTCTTAGTAAAGTGCGAGAAAGAAACCATGTTAAAAACCACCCCAGTAAAATTCTTCTCTTCTCAACATCTGCAGCCACTCACAATTTCCATGTTCGGCCTGATGAGCCACAACATATGTTGGGTCTGAGCAATGCAAACACACACGAACACAGTCAATCACACTGACAGAACTCTTGGGAGTGTGTGTTTGTGTACATTAGAAGCACGGAGAGATGTGTTGGCTAAAGCACAATCAGGAATCAGACATCTCTTCTTTGCCAAGGACAAGTTTAACTCCATCCTGCTTATTTTTGGCAACCAGAACCCAAGTAAATTTCAGTGCCGTTTTACTGGCAGAGGCCAACAAGCTGCTGCAGGGTGTAGTACTGACCACTATTTATTTACTACATCAACAAGACCTTGTGCTGTCTGCAGGTCAGAGGTTGACGAGCTCTATGACTCTTAGCCAATGGTCATTGGGATATTGTCAACTGAAGAGCATTCCTTCAAACTTGCTATGAGGCCACTTCACTTATTCCTAATTGACAAAGTAAGGAGGAATCTGGAATTCTGGTGATTTAAAGGGTTGAAGAAAAAGTTTCGCTCCCAAAGTCAAAACTAAAACTGAGGTGGTTATATAAGCTGCAGACCTAATATGAAAAGCATCTCAGGGAAAAGTGTCTGTTGCTGAGTAGGCCAAGCTCTTATGTCGAGGTGAAGTTTTTACTTTTTATTTGTAATTCAGGGTTGAAGAGTCTTGGGAAAGAGTGGAGAACAGAACCTAAGCTGCTAGAGGTCCAGTGTGAAGTAATGACTGGTCTGACCTAAACCACATAGAGAAACTTTGAAGAACTGTCACAGCCGACCCAACAATGTAAAAATTTTATGAACCCGAACAAATGAAAGACAGACATTGCTTTTCAACCAAGCTTCAATGGAGTGATTTAAAATAATTAAATCGGGAAAGAGGCCCTAGCAAGGACTGGAAATAATGGGACCAAAAGGACATGGTAAAATCAAGCTGTGTCCGCTAATTAACATCAAAGGTATCAACCATCTTGTTGTCAGTCAGTGGGCCTATATATGGGGCTGAAGGGAAGTCACTGTGTTTTTTTCGGTAACATGGTTTGTACCACACTCAGCATGGACCAGAGGAAGCTAGACTTACTGTATGTTTGTGAAATTGCAGTTGCTCTATACTTTTGTTTAGATGATGGATTGAACGGTGCTGTAAGATGCTCAGAGTTTGGGATAGTGTTTTATAACCCAGCCATGCTTTACACATTTCCACAGCCATCTGTTTCTGTGTTCCTTCTTCTTCGTGAAGCTGTTTGCTCTCTAATATCTGATCAGAAAGCTGGTGGGGGCATAATAGTTTAAGGAGTTTTGTTCACATGTGCTTTTAGAGGGTTCGTTTTTGGCTCTCTGCACCTTTTCTAGTGGTCTATTGTCAAATTTATGAGCTGGTCTGAAAGAACAAGGTAATTTTCCTAAACTTTCCTGCTAGTTGAACCTCACCGCAAGCAAGAGCCATAAACAAAACGTATGTCCTTGCATTTGTTTGTGTTTGTGCATTGTGCAACAATGAAGATGAGCCTAAGTACAAATTTAAGCTTCCTGACCAGTGCAGCAGAACAAAAGGCTGCATAGTTACAGTCAATCATGTATAACAAACCGTAACCAAGTACAAATTGTACCACTCAACCGAAAATCAGTCTGAATCCATCTGTTTGTAATCAAGTGACTTGAAATATAAATTCCTACTTTTGAATTGATTTGCTTTAATAAGGACTTTACATTTTTGCAATGTATGTGTATGGATCTTCAAATAAAATGTATTTATATAGCACATCTAAGATCAACTGCAGTTAACCAAAGTGAAGCACAAAAAAGAAAATATAACCAATTATCATTCAAAAGAAAAAAAATGGATGAGCTTCCCTTGTAGGATGGCTTTTCTCAGCCTTAGCGACAGTAAGAGGAGCTCCGTCATCTGAGGGGAAGTCAAAGTCACTGCTTCTCTCCTTCAAAATGATGGAGCTGATGCAGAAAATGCTCTAAGGAATTTGAAAAACACCTTGGGAAAGAAGCTACCCCACTGGTTTTAGTCACTTATTGTTCTCTTTCAGTTCAAGATGTCAGCCTTGGGATGTCCGTCGGGTTTACCTTTCATCTAGGTCTCAACAGTGTGGTTACGTTGGATTCAGTAATTTTGGTTGAAGTACAGAACTATATGAATGCTGCTGTTGCCGGTGGTAAACCAGCCATAAACTTCTGTGAAGGGTTTTCTTTTCATTAAACTTTTCTCATCCACCTTTCCCCTTGCATCTCTGGAAAGGGCATCATTTCTGTGAGGTAGAGAAAAAGCAGCAACCCATTCAGGTGGTTTACACAGTCTCACACAGTGTGACTGTTGGACTGTCAAAGAAATCCATTATCAAGTTGCCAATCCGCCCCTTTTAACAATATATTATGTAACAAATACGCTTATTTTCTAATGTTATAATAGTCCAGAATCCAGGCATCCTGGGAAAAGTTTTACCAAAGCAACATTCTCTCTGGTGATTAGAGTATCATTACAAGTGGATTAGTTGGAGGAGGGGCTCAACTCAAGACAGCTGCACTTTACAAGGTGGTCCAGAGGCTCAAACACTCAGAGACAGAATTAAGAACACAGCAATATTGCTTAAAGTGTGAGACAAATCAAATGCTACCACATGTTTGCAGACTGTGTTGTGTCTGGGTGTAAAAAAATGCAACGGGCAGGCAGAGGAGACCATTTAGGCCTCAGACTAACCTCAGTGGAGGAATAAAGTGTCAGTGGTGTCACCACTAGGATTCAGGCAAAGCTTCAACCAACCCAACTCTACTGGGACCACTGGGCAACCGCTGTCTTGGTCTGTGTCACAAACGTGAGAAAGCAAGAGCAAAACCCCAGAGATACACAAAATAGAACATGAAATCACCAGAAGGGAGGGTTTCCTGTTGTTAGGTCTCAACTACTCTCTGACTTAATGTTGGAAGCAAGCAAGAAGCATAATGAATCTTGTTTCTTTTATACAAAATATGGCCGATCACTCCCAGGAGAGCTCCAATAGTTAAAAGAAGTCCAGTTTCACATCGTTTTTAATCTTAATGTAACAACTCTGATCTTTACAAGCAGTTTTTTTTTTTTACAAGAATAAGAGAAGATCTCTGTTTTGTTGTTAGGTTTTATATTAATTATGGCAACCTAAAGTTATCTTCCTCAGACCATTAAAATAGTAGATTTAGGACTTAGGACACTATAGACAACGAAATGTTTATTTTGGTAGATGGAAAAACACACCATCTTATTTTAAACGATAATCTGTTTTAAAAAAGGTAACACCAAAAAGGAAAAAGGCAAGGGCTGAGAGGTAAGGGGACCAGATAAAGAGCAGGCCTGCAAAACACTGACAAATGATATTGGATACCTTATACAAGGCACAGCATGCATTGCTAAGTAAAGCACAGAGATTGTGATAGACTCAAGTCTGGATCCTGCAGTTCAATTAAAGGTTCCAACAATGGGACAGTTTCTATGTGATATTTCCACTAGTTCAGGTTACACATGCAGTTTTTGAGGTGTCTTTGCAATGAATTATTTTCTCCACGTGTTGTCAACTGTAGACTTTTCCATAGTATTTGCTTGTATTTAAAATACTGATAATTTTGCCCTTCTCCTGACACATTCATACCATGACATCTTTCCACATCCCTGCAAACTAGCATTAGCTACACGATCACATGAGCAAATGTTGAGAAAATCTCAATAAGCCAACCTGAATTAAATGAATGTTAATCAGACTGAAAAGGAATTTTAATTTAGAATTTGCTTGTGTTTGTGCACACTAGATCAATAAACCATTTCTTATTATACATTTGCAGATCTGATTTCTGTTTGGTTTTTTTTGTATTGTATTAATTTAAAAATAGCAAAACAATTGCAACTTCATGGCAGTCAATTATCATCAAAAGACCCCAAAAGGTTATTTTACATGCATAGAGGTTCGAATAAAAACAATAAAACCTAAATTTTTGAGTGACGCTGCATCGTTTTGCTTGAGCTATCTAAACTGAATATGCTCCCTTGAAAAGAGTTTGAATAGTAAAGGACATTTGCGTGTCTAATAAGGTACTGGTTCACATGAAAGATGAATTCCGGCTCTGTGTACAACGTCACTGAGTCCAGCTTGACGCGAGCCTAATGGGCTCCCATTCATGATTGCTAATCACAGCCTTGTTGCATGGCAACTACAACAAAAACGCAAACGTTCTGGAAAAAATTAGTCGACATGATTCAGTGAAAGTGGATAAAGGAGGACACAAAGTGTCCTGAATGGCGAGCTACACAGAGGCACTGTGCAGCACATGTATGCACCACCATCCAACACGTATACACATTGATGTGTACTACTGAGACTCTCTGGGGAGGGGATCTCTTTATTAGTAGCCAGTAGCCCCCTGGCTGCCTGTAAACCTGGCACTGTCTGCATGGGCCCCAGAGACTGCAGTGAGCCATCCATAAATGTGAAGATTGTTGGCCTGTGTTTTCCCCTGCGACATGTAAAAAAAAAAACAGCCAGTGACCCTCCTACCTCCCACCCTGGCATTGGAGTCCACATCCCGCTGGCCCCAGAACAGCTCTGCCAGCCAAACCCTCAGCACAAGTCGCCTGCACTTAACTGTAATCTCAGCAAAGTTATTGGGAGTTCAGTAAAAAAAAGAAAAAAAGGAAAACACTGAATTCTTCACTCAAATTATAGGGTTGAGTGTGGGACAGATTTAGGAGAGTGGTGATGGGGGAGTTAGAAAGGGTCTTGATGAGTACAATAAGAGCAGTAGGAGATTTGTATGCTGAACAGACTGGACCCTGAAATGCAGCTACAAAGTGACCACTAATGGATCAAACTTGGGCACCTCAATGATTTGCGAGGGGTGAAGGGTCGCTGAGCTGTCCTGTCCCTGCTCTGAATCCAAGAACAACGCAAAACTCTTATTTACTCTCTCGGCTTTTTTGCATTACTTTATCGTCGGACACATTTGAATCTCACGCTTGTGACTCTCCAGAGAGTTACACGGTGATTCATGGAGTGTGAAAACACAGATCTTAATTCAAAGCCACCCAGCTGTGATGTGAAAAAAATTTTTTGATAAAATTAATGTTCACAGCTTCCTGTCCTCCTCCCCCATATAATGAATCAAATTAAACGGCCTCAGGCAGGGAATATCATATTTAGCTTTGCAAATGTGTGTTCCCATCATCTGCATAGGGCTGGGAGTGAGGTCAGGCTAATAGATTAGTTTTACTTGGATCTTTGTGGAAAGTAAATGGCGGCTGGACAGTTGGATCACATGGTAGTATTTTTGGCTTTGCATTAGTGAGGTAATAGCTTGGATCTGGAAGTAAAGGCCAAATTATATGCAAAATAACAGTGAGGAAGTACAGAGTTTGTTTTTTTTCTCCTTGGTTTTAACAGGTTCCAAACAACAAGTTGCCAACTGATTTAAAGATTATTGTTTGTTTGATGAAAACTAAAGCTTGAACTAGAAATGGTGTACAGCAAGGCTACTTAAGTCTATTCCTCGAGAGCTACCAGTCCACAACGTCTCACTACATATCCTTTCGCAACACTCTGGAATCAAACAGTTTTTTTGGTCATTGAGCTCTGGAGAGGCCTTAAAATGACCCATTTATATCATTCAGGTGTGTTATACAAGCAATGCATCTAAACGTAGCGGGATAGTATGCACAATTATATGAACACAAAGCCTGTTATAAGCATTTGTTAATATTCTTTCAGCCAAATATTTTTGCATTTTTTTCTCCCTGACCTAAACAAGTTCACTTTAGTCTAATGCATTATTGCGACAACATTAGACTCCGAGAGCATGTTTGATGGCTGGGTGGAGCTCTGATTGCTGGGACGAGATTTGCCGTGAGAAAGACTTACCACAGTTCAGCAGGGAGACATATCTTCAAATTGAGGTAAACTATTTTATTTCCCCTGTGGACCCTAGGCTACAGGGGCATTCAGTGTTTATAATTTGCAAAATGATGTGGAAGTACAACTGATGATAGAATTAGAACCAGACGATTAAGAAGAAAAGGAGTGAATCATTCGGTTTGCACTGCAAGGAGCTAGAAACAGCTGATATTTCTAGTTATTATGTTGCAGCAGCTCGCTTTCTGAATCACCGTCCACAACAGATATCTGACATCTCACAAAAGAATAAGTACAAAATCTTACAAACCCAAACAAATGAAAGACAGACATTGCTTTTCAACCAAGCTTCAATGGAGTGATTTAAAAAAAATGGATCGGGGAAAGAGGCCCTAGAAAAGACATTAATAGGAAATAATGGGACCAAAGGGACATGGTAAAATCAAGCTGTGTCCGCTAATTAACATCAAAGGTATCAACCATCTTGTTGTCAGTCAGTGGGCCTATATATGGGGCTGAAGGGAAGTCACTGTGTTTTTTTCGGTAACATGGTTTGTACCACACTCAGCATGGACCAGAGGAAGCTAGACTTACTGTATGTTTGTGAAATTGCAGTTGCTCTATACTTTTGTTTAGATGATGGATTGAACGGTGCTGTAAGATGCTCAGAGTTTGGGATAGTGTTTTATAACCCAGCCATGCTTTACACATTTCCACAGCCATCTGTTTCTGTGTTCCTTCTTCTTCGTGAAGCTGTTTGCTCTCTAATATCTGATCAGAAAGCTGGTGGGGGCATAATAGTTTAAGGAGTTTTGTTCACATGTGCTTTTAGAGGGTTTGTTTTTGGCTCTCTGCACCTTTTCTAGAGGTCTATTGTCAAATTTATGAGCTGGTCTGAAAGAACTGATAATTTCCGAAACTTTGCTGCTAGTTGAACCTCACCAAAAACAAGAGCTACAAACAAAACATATTTCCTTGCATTTGTTTGTGTTTGTGCATTAAGGCAATCCATTAAAATAAGAAATCCATTTGTTAGATGTAAAAGAGCAGGAACCAGCAAGCCTGCATTTATAAACACGATCTTTGGAAATCCAGCATAATCCATCAAATGTCTAATATAACTCCTGTATAAACACTGAGGAAGATTTGACTCATGCTTTTGCCTCAGCCATCACGGCTCTGCATTTCCAACCACTACAGACAAAAGATAGAGAACCCCCAGTACGTAATAATAAAAGACAGGCTGATTGAATGGCGAGCACATTCACTGGCAGCCAGCACTTATCATCTGTCAGTGTTGCAAAGGGAGGTGGGAGGGTTGTTAAGGTGGTATATATGTTTAGTTGAGATATGTTTCCTGAAGATGAAGGGCAAAAATCTCCCAAGGCAGTTCTATGTTAAGGCTCCAAAGATCAAGCGCTTTCTGAGTTCCCGTTGTTGCAGTCATTGGAAGAGTTGAGTTTGCATGCTACAACCAAAAGAAATAATCTACACAAAACGTTGGTCCAACTTTGTTCCCACAATGAGTTTTTCTCCACCCAGTCATTGGCTGTACTGATAAATTGTGTCCAGCAGGTATTAGTCTCCGCTGGAAACCTGGAGTACCCAGAGAAAACCAACGCATGAATGGAGAATGCATTCAAGCTGCACAGAAAATAACAATCCCACTGTTAATAAGATCTGAAGCATTTGGACAAAGGATATTTTACTGATTGCAGAAAATATCAAGCACCCCCAGCCCACAGCTAACAAGGTTTTTATGCAATTTGAAGGGAATTAGGATTAGAGGTTATGAACATTATGATTTTTTAATCTGTATTTCGAGCAAATTTTGTATGCTTTGCTCTGTAGATAACGCATCAGTTCCTGTGGTAAAAGGCGTAACACAATAATTCTCAATACAAACACCATTCATTTTACTATAGTGAATTGTAATCACACTTTTGTTATCTTGTATGTTAAAACAGGAAGAACCAGCGGTGTTGTGCTCCACTGTGTGTATTTACCTAAGGACCAACATCGCTTAGTGCCTTCACTCAGTTTCTAACTCCTAATCTGTGCTGACAGCACTTGCTCAGACCTGTTGAAAGGGTGCAGCAAACATGGCTAACACACAGGATCATTCCAACTAAAGTAAGCAGAGACAAACATTTTTATTGCAGACTGATTTTAACAACAACTATGTCTGGTTTATGCTAAATATTAGGATGTTTTCAGAAAGTTCAGTAGTGATCATACTTTGAGCAACCACTTTTTGTGCTTGCGTAATTCTTTAAGAACACATGATAAACATTTGTAAGACCTTTTAAAGTATATCTCTTCCTTGATGTAAGAGGATTTTTGCTTGACCTATTCAGAACTACAGCCTGCACACTGGGGTTGGGTTGCTTTGAATTTTAACTGTTCTAAAAGTTTTGATTCTTATTCCAGCTTTCATTTCTGGTTCCTAACAATTTCCCATCTGTTAAAAGGAAGTTTAGAAAAGTAAATACTTTCGAAAGGAGGAAGCCAAACAGAGTTTTGTAAAATATGAACTTATATCAATCTCAGTTCTTTGAACTTTTCATTGTTCATGAACTTAAGAACTATGTTTATTTCTGGCAGATATAGCTTTAAAGGGATTTTCCTTAAATTGACAAGTAGGTAGGATACAAGGCAGATATCTGCCAAAATACAACAATGCAAAAGTGCAAAAATGAATTTTGATATAAAGGATCTGTTCTTTTTGCCCCAATAAAGAAAAGAAATACCATCATGCCAATCTTTAGCAGGACACTGGTGAAGAACAACACAAGCTGTAGTCTCTCTACACCATTAATCTGGATGTGTTGATTGTGTTGGTCGCACACCATCTTTTGCATGATGATATTCTATTGAAAGTGTTGAATTGACCCAACTGGTCATTCTTTAAATCCATCACTTTAGTTTTTTGGCCTTTTTTTATTGCTGTTTGGTGGTTTCTTCTTCATTTTGGGGACCGAATTCTGAATCCAGACAATGATAAGGAAAATATTGAACAATTATGGGAGAATTAGAATTTTAGTCCTGGTTCCAACCGGTTCTCCAGACTCGATGCCCAACCCTTTTGCTCTGAACTTAGCAGCAGGGATTGCAACACCATGACTTTAAGTGCAAAGTAAAAATACATTTTTAATACATTTATTAAATGTCATGTCAATATTTTTTCTTTTTTCAAAACTTGCTAATACAAGAGCTATTGGCACCCTTACTGGAGCTAATGTCTGAATACACTTTAGCAAAGTTCTCAGGGGATGTGAAAAAAGGTGCAATAGTCTAAATGGATCCTTTTGACCAAAAAGAAAACGTCCATATGTGGAAGACAATTGACACAGAATATCACCCTAGAAATATCCCTACCCGAGGCTAAACATGGTGGTGGAATCGCTGATGTGGAGATGTTTCTCTTTCGCACATATTGGGATGCTGTTCAGAGTCGTATCAGGATTAGAAGAAATATGTCAAAGGACGCAAAAAAAACAACAAATTTGAGATGGTGTGAAGGTTCAATGCCTAAACAACAACCCTAAATAAATAGCTGCAATAAAAGGGTTTAGTTCAGAAGTTGACAAATCCTGTTTCCAAGTGCCAGACTCCTTTGTGTCAACACCCCTGAAACAGATGAATGGTTCATTTACAAAATATAATTAGATGTTGAGGAGGTAATTTAATTTTGCTGTGTTGGAGCAAAGACTTACAGCAGCTAGAACAATAAGGACATCTTTTCTAGAGGACTGCACTCAGTTTAGTTTGAAGTTACTAACCAAACCATAGTCACGTGTAAGAATGCCCCTATCAAACTCAAGACCTTAACCCAAATAAGAATCTTCACACTGAACAAGAGTCTTCATCCAATCTGACTGAGCTTGAGATATTTTGCAAAAAACACAGAAATGTTATTCTCAACCTATACAATGTTAGTGTACAAAAAAAGGAAGCTTTGATTACAGTAGGCTTAGCATCCTTCAGATAGGCAGATTTCCAGTGAACACCATATTCTATGAGTTTTGTTTCCAAATGTATGCTATCTTCTTCTTATATACCTTTTTCATGGTCTGTCACATAAAGAATCATAATTGAGATTATAATTGAGTAGAATAGATGAAAATAGGGGTGCCAAGGAGTATTCAAGGCTCTTCATATTAATAACTTTATTAAAGATAACTGAGAAGCCATCTTTAAAACAAATGCAAAACTGGTAAACTCAATTTGTGTTAAAAGATGATGGTAAGATGAACAAAACTTGGTTTAAATTGAGTGTTTTATTTACTTTTTAGTTGTTTTTGAAGAGGCTAGTTAGAGCAAAGACACAAACTGAATCTCCTAGAGAGCGCAGATATGAGAACTATAGCGTCCTTGGGTTTAGACTGGAGCTTGAGAAGAAGACATTAGTATCCAGAATGGTTTTCTTCAAAGCTACAATACAGTACAACAAAATGGAGTAAAAAGCAGATTAATGTAACAGATTAAACCACGGTAACAGTATGAGAATAAAAAGCAAGAATATGAAGCAATAGAGCAAAAGGCTTTTAAATTAAACCTCAAGACTTCATAACTCATATTGTTGGCTCTGAAAGGCTCCAAAGAACTTTATGTTCCATTTCACTTCTAATAGGACCTGCATCCAAGGGGGACACATCTCTGTCCCAGCCTTCCTGATAGGTTTTATTTCCTCCTGTCTACTGAGAAAGAATGAAATGAGAAAGGACCATCTGCAAAAACAAAAGGTGATCCAAGAAGGAAAAAAGAATACAGGCTGAAAGATGTAGAGTAAAAGAGGAAGAAATTGGATATAAAACATTTTTATTTTAAGGCCACAGCCAGAGGCAACAGTTTGAACTGTCAGATTTAAGAGGTTTAAAATATGGCTTGTTCACATACTTTCCCTCAATGGATTTTTTTTTTTTTTGATGTTTATTTAAACATACATCCTTTATACTTCTAGATTAAAACCATCACTGTAGTGGCTTTGGTGGAATAAGGCTCAAGGAAGCAGGGTCACAATTCAGATGATAGGTAGATGTAAACTTAGAAACATTGGGGAAAGGAATTCAGTACTAATATTGAATACTAATATAACTGAATAAGCAGAGGGTCTGACAAGGATTGATTCAGAACTGGGGCCTTAAATGCAGGGGAGATGATTAGTGGCAGAAAAACCAGGTGGGCTCAGCTAACTAAATGGGCTGCAGATCTGAAATTGAGACCAACTGTGTGTAAACAGTTTCAATTCAACTTTGTTTCTGGACTCTGAGTCAATTAAAAACAAAGACAAGACAAACTATTTTAAAAATACACTATTAAAGACGCCCATACCAATGCCTCCACAAGTCTGACTGCTACCACGTCACACAGCACTTGACACTATTGAAAGACACCAGTATCATATTTTCAGACTAGTTGATAAAACCATACATCAAAGTTCCAAGCACAGGATGCATGGTATGCCCTCTTGCATTTACAGACAGTTCTGTTGCACTTGATGGTTCTTCCCAACCACTGAACCAGGTGAGTCCGATTGGCACAGTTTAATTCAGTGTACAGATTGGACTCACCTGCTTCAGTGGCTGGGAAGAAGAAAATACATGACAGTCAGTGTGATCGGATTCGTCATCTGTGTCCTGCAGAGGCCGGATTTGTTGGCCGATTACGTCATAGTGCCGTGCCTCGGTCTGTTTGGATTGCTTCGTATGCAGCCGATGAATACAGCCTTTATTTGGCCCGTTTTGAAGGATGCCTCCCTTGTATCTTACACTGCCTTCGTTTTCCCGTGGTTGATTGCGAGTTAAAGAAAGACGGCTGGTTTGTGCTCAGAAGAAAGGGAAATGGCGACAAACAGTGGTGAATATTGGAAATGCAGTTTAACATAAATAAAGTAAGTGAATAGTTCCTCCTGAAATTATAGAAAATATATTTTTCAAAAAGGTAATGTTTTGTTTATTGAGAGTGTTTATTCTGTGACTTTATTAATGGGTTTGGCTGATATTTAAGCTCAGATTCCGATATCTGTGCAGTGAACTACTGATCTGATGTCTGTGACCACGGTTCTGCTGCTGAAGCTCCTCAACAATGAAATTAGCAACAGCGCATTAGTAAGTAGTTCAGTATCCATTCTTTGTCAGATTTGTGTATCAACTGTCATGGTTTCTAGGCAACAGAGTATACAGCAAGTGAGGGCCGGTGAAAGCCGGAGAAGGGTGGACCTTTTTGACGGTGGAATACCTTACCCCTACATACTGTCATTGCTTTTATAAATCTTAACTTGTGTGCATTTTATGCATTTCTTAAATTGTTACGATCAATGTCCAATTTTCTATCTGTTGATGCACTTGTAAATGAGATGTATGAATATATTTGACCTTGACAAATGGAAGTCAACCTGACATCCCACTGAGGGACACAATGTGGCTGAAAAATGCAGCAACATCTACATGTCCAGAGGAGGAAAGTGCTAGGGATGTAAATGGGAAAGGACAGCAAGAAACAAGCCAGGGGTTGCCTTTTTTAACATTTACTTTACCCTGCCTGCGTTAACAGCAGGTTAGGTGCGGTTCACATAGTTTAAAAAAGACAAATAGAGTTAAGTGAAGTTGCCAGCTGCAGAAAAGTTCAACACACTGATGTTTAAATACCTTTTAGTGATTGTCTAATAGTTTTGGCACTCTCTATATTGTACTATGTGGCAAATCCCACCCATCTGGCACAGCAGCAGAGCCAACACAAATCAAGAAAAATTATCATCAAAAATAACTTGGCTCTGGGTTTTGTGGGGAGAAAAAGAAGGAGGAGGTGATGGAAAAGCAGAACAGTTATCCAAGTCTTTAGCTCCCTCAGCGGGAAAACTGAGGCATCTCCCAGGCATTCAACATCCGTTTGTCATGTTCTTATCTCACATCCATAAAAGCCTAATGAAAAGCAGATGTTCTGCAGATGAATTGCAAACCATTGCACAGACCCACCCACACATAGGAGGACACAGAAACCCACACACACATCTGTAACATCTAGGAGCTCCATTCAGGCAGACATAAGTGATTGATGACATTTGCACGTATGAATATGTACGTTATATTCACTCTGAAACTTTGTGCAAGCACAGCTATATGCAAATATACATGTCACAGTAAAAGTTAGATTGCAAGAATTTACACACACCAGCTCATGCAGTCACATGTTGTGATGCACCAATGAGGAAATGGAACAAGCCTTGTAACAGCCACAAACTGTAGAGGACATGGAGTCACTGACCAGGAATAGACCTCCAAACAGAGGAAGAGTGGATGAAACAGGGGGGAAAAACTGCAGTGTCACAGGAAAACAAACCACAATCATTCCACTTTCACATGCCAAGAAAAACAGCCAGCACAGACAGAAAAAGAGGAAGAGAAAGAGAGAAATAGGCAGGCTGAAATTAAAAAGAGAGAGGTGAAGGAACAGGGTGACGGTTCAAATGAAAAGCAAGAGTAAAGCGTGAGATTCCATCTTGAGTGGAGGTCAAGGCTGACAGGAAAACAAAAGTGAACATCCCGAAAGGTGATGATGTTGGTGTTTAAAGGTGAAGGGTTAGCACAGAGAAAATAAGGCTCCTATTTTAAGTGGATACAAATGAGTACAGTTTGTTCTCTGATGTCATGTATTTTGACTCTAGTTGGAAGACATACAGAGGGACACATTTACACAGAGGCAGACATGCATTTACTCAAAGAGACACACTTCAACAGGTGGAGGCATTAAGCACCAACATCAACCTCAGGAATACCAACATTTTTCGTTTCTTCTTTAACACTAAAGTAATGATCAAGGTCTCAAAATAACAAGACTCACAGGTCTTAGTAGGGGCTGTGTTCAGTGTTTTGCAAAAGTGTGAACTTTTCTCACATTTTGATGTTATACA
Organism: Jordanella pulchra; assembly: GCA_034780135.1. Classification (NCBI taxonomy): domain Eukaryota; kingdom Metazoa; phylum Chordata; class Actinopteri; order Cyprinodontiformes; family Cyprinodontidae; genus Jordanella; species Jordanella pulchra. Next base: position 22,731 of record JAUZNJ010085380.1, read on the forward strand.
GCCAGAAGTAGTGCATACTTGTGAAGAAGAATTGTGACAAGTAAGAAATGTTAAAGGTCTGTTTTTAATTTGTATTTAGTTTCCTTTATTCCAGTACCTCTAAATACAATCTGGTGCACCTTCCAAAAGTCACCCAATTAGTTAAAAAGGTCCAACTATTTACAATGATATCTTTGTTGTTACTCTCTGGAGGCCTCTGGGTTTTTTTATGAGTATTAGTGAGCAATAATTATAATGAAAACCAGGTTTTACAAGCAACAAGGTTAGATGTAAAATTGTGAGATAAATCAGGGTTAGGTTAGTAAAGTAATATTCTAAATATTTCATATTTAAATACAAATTTTTATCATAACTCTGGAGGAGCTGCAGTCATCCGGTTTGTAGAACCCGTCATAACCAGGAGAAATATTGGCAATTTACATCTCTGCACCTTAAAAGAATTGCAATTTTTTCCCCCAGTTTGTGCGAAGCAGATTTGGACTTAGGTTCCACTTTCCTCTCACTGATGACATTCTTAACATTAATATATATCTATATATATCTAT